>CM040122.1:149909711-150168328 GCA_022559845.1 Amorphophallus konjac
ATATCAATTGTTGAGTCCCGAACAGTGACAATCAAGAGGGGAGGGGTGAATTGATTGGCCAATTAAAAATTTCTTCCAATTGAAAATAATGTTAATTAACCACACAAGCACTTGGCCTCACTTGAACATGATCTCACTTGTAAAAGCATGTAGAAAAGTGTAGGTGTTTGATTAAGGAAGCAGTGTATGCTCAACTCACCGCGAAGCCCACTCGTACATAGATGCAGAAGATCAAACCACAAGTGACACAGGATTTTTAGGTGGTTCGGGTACACTGCCGTGTCCCCTACGTCCACCCCTCACTCGTGAGGATCAAGACTTCACTATGAAGTGAGGCACACACACACACTATGTAGAACAACAAACACACACACACGCGGCACCCGATCTAGGCTACCACACACATACACACACGTTCGTGTTTCCGAACACGAACACCACACACAAGAATCTGATTCAAGTTTTTACAACAAATGCTCAAGTTCAAACTAAATGATTCTAAAAATAAGGAGTGAAGAATGATTTATCGTAGTTGGAGCTCCCCCTTCTTCTTCTCCGAACGTAGTTTGGTGCTTTGGCAGGAGGAAGATCGATCCTTGAGGAAGAATGAAGCTATGTCGCACAAATAAGATTGCAGCTTTGATATCCCACGCAGCTTGCTGTTGGGGATGATGTGGAGGCTTGATTCAAGCTTCTTCCCTTCACTTTCAGGTTCAGACAAGGTGGAAGAAGCCCCTGGAGCTGCTGCTGCGACCCTGCACTCACAAATGTTAGAGCAAAAACACACTCAGATTTCTCTCCGAATTCACTTAGGTTTACAACCCAATAAGATGTTTTATATGATTTGGACGGTCAAGAGATAGCCTAGGGACCAGATCCACATATCCTGGAGTGATTTGGGGCATTTGGACCGGACTTGGAAGACTTTTGGCAGCCTACACGAAGGTCGTATTTGATGGCGCCGCCTCAGACCGGAAAGGGTCGACCCTCGTGAGTTTTTAGAGAGCCATGTTCAATGGGTCGACCCTCGTGCCCCTCTCGTGCGGGTAAAAAAATGCCACTACCAGGGGTCGACCCTCGGTGCCCCTCTCGTGCGGGTGAAAAATACCACTACCAGGGGTCGACCCTTGCAGTTATGGTGAAAGGACCTGTCGGGAGTTAAAAACAAGCCATCAGGGGTCGACCCTTGCCCCTGGATTTCTAATAGTCGAACAAAAACACTATAAGTCCCAGTAGAAAGCTAAGGGTTCCGAGTTGGGTTTTAAAACATCAATGTTAATGTTGTTAAGACATGAATGTGAAAACCCAATTCATTTAAGCTCAAATAAGACTCAAACCAATATAACCCTTGAGTTCAAAAATAATGAATTTCAAACCACAAGATCAAGGGCCAATAGGTTGAAGTTGATCTCACCGGCCGTCCTTGAGTTCCTTAAGCACTTAGCCACGTTCCTTGCCCTGTAAAAATATAAGTTGTGAATTAGATGTAGCCTTGCAATTTGAGTTGGAAAGGCTTACCCGTTGAAGTTATTCTTTAACCTTCTTTGCTCCATGACCTCAATAGGAAGTTAACCTCTAGAACACTTCAAAGACAATATATATATATATATATATATATATATAGTGTTTGGTCATCATCAAAATCCATCAAATTAGACATTCACTCAAGGAGGGGGTTGAACAATTACTTTCAATTTAAAGCATGAATTAATAAAACTCCTTTTGGGATTTCATCTTTTCATGTAAGGCCATATGAAATGCAAGATATCATGATCATGCAAGAATTTTTAACATGTTGTTCTATATGTATCGTGAAATTATATTTGTATCATGAAATTTTTGCTCCCCCCCCCCAACTTAAATGACATTGTTCTCAATGGCATGTAGAATTGAAAGTAATAGAACAATGTAACAAAGAATATAGTTAAGATGGAAGGATACAACTTGGTGAGCAGGATAGATGGCGACAACATCTTCTTCTGGGCATGACTACAGAAAATGAACTAAAATAAAACATTAAATAACAAAACATTGGGATTCCTCCCAAAAGCGCTAAGTTTTCCATCTTCAGCCAGACGCATGAAAGCTCACAAAGATCTTATTCTGGATCATTCAAAGCAATGGACACCTTTAACGTCTGCTCATTTTCTAAGTAAGGTTTTAATCATTGACCGTTGACAGTAAAAAATTTACCATTTTTAGGATTCAAAATTTTAATAGCACCATGGTCAAAAACTTTAACAATTACAAACGGTCCATCCCATCTGGATTTGAGCTTACCGGGGAACAAGCGCAGCCTAGATTTAAAAAGATAGACCTTTTGATTAACAGAAAAAGTTTTCCTGTGAATATGCTTATCGTGGAATGCCTTAGTTTTAGCTTTGCAAATCTTTGAATTTTCATAAGCTTCATTTCTTAATTCCTTCAGTTCATTGAGTTGTAAAGCTCTTTGGGCACCAGCTTGAGTAAGATCAAAGTTAACTTGTTCAATGGCCCAATATACCCTATGTTCAAGTTCTACAGGCAAGTGGCAGACTTTTACAAAAATAAGTCTGTAAGGTGACATGCCAATGGGAGTCTTATATGCAGTTCTGTAGACCCATAATGTATCATCTAGTCTCTCGGACCAGTCTTTTTTATCCGGCCTAACTGTCTTATGCAAAATATTTTTGATTTCCCTATTGGATACTTCAACCTGGCCACTGGTTTGGGGATCATAAGGGGTAGCGAGCTTGTTAGTTATGTCATATTTGCAAAGCAAAGCTCGAAATTGAGAATTCGTGAAGTGAGAACCCCCATCACTAATGATAGTTCTAGGACATCCTAATCTAGAAAAGATATTCTTTTTGACAAACTTTATCACCACCTTATGATCATTGGTCCTAGTAGCCACAGCCTCAATCCATTTTGAAACATAGTCCACCGCCACCAAAATATATTCATTGCCAAAAGAAGGTGGAAATGGTCCCATAAAATCTATTCCCCAAACATCAAACATTTCAACTATCAAAATGGGATTAAGAAGGGCAACATTTGTATTTAGATTTTCGTGGTCTGCTTCCCCCTTCTGTGCTCAATGTAGGAGTCCTTTGCAATGAAATGAAATATGAGGAGCCAGAGTTATCTTTCTCCCTCCCTGTCCCTTTGAAAAAAAAATGGGATTAAGCGGCATCATATCTCTCTTGGAATTATTACCCACTGCTTGACATCTCAAACACGTTTTTTAAAATTCATATGCATCCTTAAACAATGTGGGCCAATAGAATCCACTTTGGAGCACTTTCGTCGTAGTTTTCTTTCCAGAGAAATGTCCCCCATAAGCAAGATTATGACAGAAATTCAAAACAGATTGTTGCTCCTCCTCGGGGACACATCTTCTTATAATCTGATCTGGACCCATGTGAAACAGCTCCGGGTCCTCCCAAAAATAGTGTTTAACCTTAGAAAAGAACTGATCCTTCTCCTGCCTAGACCACCCTCCTGGAATCTATCCTACCACCAGGTAATTGACAATGTGAGCGTACCAAGGATTTGTGTGAGAGATAGAAAGAATTTGTTCATCAGGAAAATAATCTGACATAGGAGCACTTTCAGGTATCACTATCCTCGATAGATGATCAGCTACCACATTTGCTAACCTCTTTCTGTCTCTAATTTCCAAATCAAATTCTTGCAGTAATAAAATCCATCTAATGAGACGGGGTTTAGCATCTTTCTTGGAAAGTAAGTACTTCAAAGATGAATGATCCGAATAAACAATAACCTTAGCCCCTAGTAGATATGAGCAAAATTTTTCAAGGGCAAAAACGACAGCCAGTAATTCCTTCTCCGTGGTGGTGTAATTCAATTGTGCATTAACGAGGGTGAGACTCACATAATAGATAACCACGGGTTTCTTTTCAATCCTTTGACCTAGGATAGCTCTAATAACATAGTGTGAGACATCACACATGATTTCAAAAGGGAGCGACCAATCAGGCGATTGAAGAATCTAAGCTTGAGTGAGGGCCGCTTTCAAAGAATTAAATGCCTTAGACAAGAATCATCAAATTGAAAGGGAGAGTCCTTAGCTAGTAACTGAGTGAGAGGACGAGCAATGGTGGAGAAGTTTTGAATGAATCTGCGATAGAATCCAGCATGGCCAAGGAAAGAACGAATCTATTTGACAGAAGAAGGAGGAGGAAGATTGGAAATCAAATCAACCTTAGTCTTATCAACCTCTATTCCTCTCTCTGAAATAACATGGCCTAGTACTATTCCTTCTTTCACCATAAAATAGCTCTTCTCCCAGCTTAATACAAGGTTTGAATCAATGCACCTTTTCAGCACCTGAGTTAGATTTTCTAAGCAATTCTCAAAGGAAGTACCAAACATAGAGAAATTGTCCATAAAAAGTTCTAGAAATTCACCCACCATTTCAGAAAAGATTGACATCATGCACCGCTGAAAGGTGGCAGGGGCATTTCATAGCCCAAACAACATTCTTCTAAAAGTAAACGTGCCATAGGGGCACGTAAATGTTGTCTTTTCTTGATCCTCCGGGTAAATATCAACTTGGTTGTACCCGGAATAAATATATAAAAAGCAAAAATACTTCTACCCAGCCAGCTTTTCCAGAATTTGATCCAAAAACAGGAGTGGGAAATGATCTTTCTTTGTCATCGAATTCAATTTTCTATAGTCTATACATACTCTCCACCCTATTTGCAATCTCATTGGCACTTCTTCTCCCTTTTCATTGGTAACCACCGTCAGCCCTGACTTCTTAGGAACAACTTGCATGGGGCTGACCCACTTGCTATCCGAAATGGGATATATAATCCCAGCATCCAGCCACTTTACCACCTATTTTTTACAACCTCCTTCATGTTTGGATTCAGACGGCATTGCATCTCTCTGCTCGGCTTGGCATTATCCTCTAGATAAATATAATGCATGCAAACATCTGAACTAATACCCTTTAAATTTGCCACTGACCAACCTATCGCCCTCTTGTGCTCCTGAAGGACATCTAAAAGCTGAGATTCCCAAGCAGAAGTGAGAGTGGAAGTAATGATTACGGGCAAAGTGTGGTCGGGGCCCAGATAAACATATTTTAAAGAATCTGGCAGAGGTTTCAATTCAAGAATGGACGGCTGATCCAAAGATGGAAGAACATGTTCAACTTGCAATGGAGGGAGTGGCTCTATCTTAGAGTAGGGTGCGGAAGAGAATAAAGAATCATGTAGCATGCTACCCTCTTCTAAGATATCCTTTACTTCATCCGACTTTTCATCGATCAATTCTTCAAAAATATCAATAACATTGCATTCCTCATCTTGTTCTGGATATTGGGATGCTCTAAACACATTCAGAGAAACCTTCTCACCTCCGAATGATATATCCATCATTCCCGTGGCACAATTTATGTTGGCCTTTACCGTAGCTAAAAAAGGTCGTCTCAAAATAATTGGAGTTTGTTTTAATTCCTGGGACGAGGCCATATCCAAAATGAGAAAATCCACCAGGAAATAGCACTCATGAACTTTTACAATAACGTCTTCTAGTAAATCCCTCGGAGTTTTCACAGACCGATCCGCCGGCTGATAAGTGTCCATTTCTTATGATAATTTATCGCATGAACACCATTTTATGTGCATATTATTAGGTAATTGTGCATATTTCATAGTTAACCTCAACTCCGCATTTAAATTGGAGTTTTCACGCAAATTGATTAATTTGGTGATTTTATTTAATAATTTGAAGTTGAGGTCCATGAGCATTAATTCTCTATTACATAACCATGAGCATTTGAGATTTATATGCACATTATGATAATTTTTATGGACTAAATTACAATTATGTGTGTGCAGGACACCGAAGGTAATTGTACAAGAAGCCGGGGGCAAAACTGTCACCACCACTTTGACCAAGTCAAAAGCACATATTTTGGTTGGAGGGAAAAAAAATTTCAAAAGTTTGAAATTGAGGAAAAGAAACACATATTTTGGTTGGAGGGAAAATTGAATTCAAAGTTTGAAATAAAGGAGAGACATGATGAGCCTTAGGAAAGGGGGTGCCCAAAGTCCAAGAAAGGGGGTGTCCACCTACTTTTCCTCTTCCCCATGTATCATATTCCACTTAAATCCTAGTCATCCATCTCTTTTTGATACAATCTCCACCCTCCATCTACCCAACTTTCCCTATAAATAGCCCATGACAAGGAGGAGAAAGGGAGTTCTTCCTTTGGCATTTTTCTCTCCCTCTCACATCTTCTTAGGTCACCGGTTTATTTCATGTAAGTTCATTTTCTCCTCTTGTGTTCTTCATGAAAGTTCTTTGTTTTTAAGTCCTCTACAACTTCTTCTTCTGTCTCATCTTCTAATTCATTCTGATTTTTAAGATATTTCATATTTTTCACTGTGCTATTCTGTTCATCTGTGAACAAGTATTTCTCTCTGTTCTTCCCATTATTTCTCACCCTTCTAGTCATTTTCTCCTCTTACTTTTTTCATAAAAGTTCTTTATTTTTAAATTATCTTCAACGTCTTATTCTGAACCATCTTCCAATTCTACATCGTTTTTAAGTTATAACCTCTTTTTCAAGGTGATGTCCTGTATTTTTACTGTTTATCCGAGGTACTACACTATGTTCTTCCTCCGTTTTGAAGCTCTTCCACTCTTCTTGTTTCTCTGCGTTCTTCATCAAAGTTCTTCCTCTCTTGTAGATCTAGATTTTCTTCTTCTATCACTTCCTCTAATTCTTCTCCGTTTACGAGTTATATTTATTTTTCCACTGTTTTATTCTCTCATCTTCTTCCTTCTTCATCTCCACATAAACCCTTCCACATTCCTCTCTATATTTCTCTCCAAAGTTTATCCTCCACAACTCTCCTTTCATGGCGGCGTGTACATCAAGGCGGGCGACGTTCCAAGGCTCATGATGTGGACGACGACGGCTTCTTCATCAATCTCTTTCTACGGTGATCTCCTTCAAGGCGGAGCGATCCTCTCCAAAGCTCGGCGAGGAGGAGACGACGGCATTCATCATCATCTCATGGCTCTAGTTTCTTCACTTATCTCATAGTTTATATTGGTTGTAATCTCAATTTTCATAGATTGTAATTTTCATGTCTTTAGTAATAAAATTTATGTTGGCAAATTGTATTCCCTTTTCTCTCTCCCTTTCTCAAATTTCTCTTCTCAATCCCTCTCATATTCTTTAGATATATTTATTTTCATGTACTATTTTCTTTAAGCAAAGTAAAATCACAAGTGTTTTTCATACGACTTCAAGATTTTTAACTCTAAAAATATCTTCTTCCCGAGGATTCGACCCGTACTTGCCATAGTACTACGTTCTCTTTTGATCATTTTGTACGAGTTCGATTTTAAGATTGTTAGCACGCGTGTAGTAATGACATACTCTTCCGTGTTATCACCGGCTGAATGATTATAGATGTAGGCTTTAACTCAACCAGATCAAATTATTCATATATAAAGGTGGGCAAAAGATTTACGCTAGCACCTAAGTCTAGCAATGCTTTATCAAATGTAACTCCACCTATATCACATGAAATTAGAGGAGCTCCGGGTCCTTCAACTTTTTAGGTAAGTGGTTCATCACCACAGCACTAACATCTTCAGATAGGCGGATCTTTTGAGTTATCACCTTTGGCTCCCTTTTCGGAGTACATAGCTCTTTTAGAAACTTTGCATATGTCGGCACATACTTGATCGCGTCCAAAAGTGGAATATTGATATTCACCTATTTAAATAATTCCACTAATTCCTCTTGTTGGACTGACTTTTTCTTTTGAGCCTTTGACTTTAGAGCACCAAGAAAATAGATCTTAGGAGCATACTCATGGGGTCCTTCCTCATTAACCTTTGATTTTCCTTTATCTAGCTTCTTCTCTCCCCCCCCCCCCCCCCGGTTTCTTCTACTCTTGCACAATTACAGGCTCCTCATCTTCACTATCACTCTCCACATGGGCTTCTTGGCCCGAACTGCTACCAACATTCTTAGCCTGATATGGATCATCTAGAATCTTCCCACTCCTAAGGGTAGATATAGCCTTGACGTTCTCAAATTGAGGGCCCATAGGAGGAGGAGGTTGAGGTTGGGTTGGTTGAGGAAGAATAGGAGGAGCTCTCTGAGGAAAACCTGGGGGTGATTTCTAGGATTAGCCACTGGTTGGCTGGAAAGCTGGTCGACCTCTCTCCTCATATTATTTGTAGCAATTTACCCTATTTGATTCTCCAACTTAGCAATAGACTGATGCTGAGTAAGGATAAGTTGTTGGAGTTGTTCAAATTTGTCATCAAAAGTGAGCTGAGGAGGTTGAGGAGGAGGAGGTTGATATTGGGGTTGATGAAAATGATTAGAAGGATATTGATTATATGGGCCCTGAGAAAATTGATTTTGATGATATTGGGCCTGAGTTCGATGGAATGGAGGTTGAGGGTATTGATGTTGAGCTTGTTGAAAAGGAGATTGATTATGTTGGTGAGATTGAATTGGGGCTTGGAAGGGTTGCCTTTGAACAGCTTGATTTGAGGGATTAGCTTGCATAGGTGGACCTTGTTGAGATTTCTAAGAAAAATTGGGGTGGTTTCTCCAACATGGATTATAGGTGTTAGAATAAGGATCAAAAGTAGGTTTGGACACACGCTGAGCCGCAAAGATTTGTTCTTAGATGAATGGGGGAAGTTGGGCCACCGTAGGGCAATCGATGACAGCATGATTAGGGCTAGAACAAAGAGCACAGATTTCTTCATGGTTGGGGGTTGTGAACTGTTGAGGTTGAGGGGCAGAAAAAGAAGAAGAAGGTTCTTTCCAAGATAATAATTGATCTAACTTCTGGGCTACCAAATCAACCTTTTCCATCTTCTGCGCCAACAAGTCAACTTTGTTCAATTTTTGAGTTATTGCATTAATATCCATCTTGTTCTCAAACTCCCCTTGGTTCTTAACTTCATAAAGCCTGCCTCTCTTAGAAGGCCCAATCATTCTTTTATATGACGAGAGTGAGACATGACTAATAGAATTTTTACTAAGCATCTCAAATAAATCATAGGCCTCGTCCTCGCTCTTACTCATAAATGCTCCCTTACATGAAGCATCCACCATGTGTCTACAGTTTTCTGTCAAACCCTCAAAAAATACCTGGACAATTTGCCATCTTGATAATCCATGGTGGGGGTATTTTCTTATCAAATCTTTCAATCTATCCCATGCCTCATGGATTTGTTCTCCAGTGTTTTGTGTGAATCCAGTTGTAGCTCTCCTCATGATGTTGGTTCGCCCTATAGGATATAATTTCTTCAAAAATTTCTTTTACATTTCAGCCCATGTATCAATGGATCTACCAAAGGCACCCAACCAATATTTAGCCTTATCTTATAATAAAATGGGAAGAGAGTCAACTTAAGAGCATCATCAGAAAAGTTCTGGATTTTAACATTTGAGCAAATTTGAAGAAATTCATCAAGATGTTTATATGGATCTTCATTAATATTGCCATAGAAGGATGACAACATTTGGATGGTACTTGATTTGATTTCATATTGAATTGCCTGGTTCTGAGGTGCTTGAACATAGAAGGACGGTTGGTATTGATTAGGCATGAAATAGTCCTTCATCTGCTTGGGAGCGACTTGTTGCACTTGGTTTTGGTTCTCCATGAGGTTAGGTTGTGGATGATTTCTAGAATACACTAACCTCTCAATCTCACTAATGGGCCCTAACAAATGTGGATGTAGGGATGTCCTACCTTATATGCAATGCAAAAAGGGCCCAAAGAGAAATTATTTGTTTTTAGATTTTTTTATTTTTATTTTTTTTTCAAAATAAATACAAATGCAACTATATGAATTAAGTATGCAAAAAAATGATGGTTTTTTTCAAACATGTTTATGCAAATGAGTTTGGACAATAATGCAATGAATCAACCACTATATGAATGCAAAGTGATGATGTATTATTTTTTTCTTTCTTTTTTTTGAAAAGAAGAATTGGTACTCACTACTAAATTGATTAACTGGCCAGGTAAGAGATGGAGTTGTGGGAGGCTCCCCCTACTTTCGTAGGGTCCTAATTAAATAACCACAATCTCACTTGGACGTTTGCCACAAAAACCTCTAGCCTTAAACACTAATTTTTCAAAATAGCAATAAATTCTAACACTCTTTTTTTTTATGTGAAACTATCTAAGGGCAATATACCTTCAAGATACTTCTTGATACAACCTGCCCGGCGTCCGTGAGGGAATCCATGGGTGCGGGGACTTATGGAGGTCTTGGAAAAGGAATTTTCAATCCAAAGAGACGTAATGCTCAATGGAGGGTCTTTCCAATTCCAAGAAAGGTGTAAGGGATCCTAACTTGCCCTTGAGAAGGGGAAAGAGATGAGAGGAAAGAAATATTTTTTTCAAATAATGATGCAAGTAGATAAGAACTCCACTAAATGCACAATACATGAAAGCGATGCAACTAAGATGAAAGCATGATGACATGATGAGTTTTTTTTTTCTATTTTCTGATTTCTGATTTTTTTTTCAAAGGAATTTTTTCAATTTTTTTCTTTCAAAGAGAGATATTAAAAAAATATAACTATCAACTAGAAATAGCAAACAATATGCAAAACTACTGAACATTAAGACCTAAAATCATGTTTTTTCCGTTTTCTGGATTTTTGATTTTTTTGTATTTTTCAAGAATTTTATAGAATTTTTTATAATTTTTTAAAACAGGACATTTTCCTACGTTTAATGACCTTTAGCGACGCTTGAATTTCCTAAAATTTCTGAATTTCTACTTTCTGCTACAGTTTCAGACTTCAGTGACGCTTTCTGTGACAGATTATTTCCTGAGAATTTGTAGGTCCGAATTTTTGAGAATTTCCTGATTTCTTGATTTTTTTTATTTTTCCTGCAAAATAAAAACTGAAAAAATGGAAAAACTATATGCAAATCAAACACAAGAATTTCCAACCATTAAAAATTATTTCCTCCCTGACAACGACGCCAAAAATTGATAGTCATAAACCCGTCATTGAAAAAGTCGTGCCACAATTTAAAATTAACCTAACTCACTCACTTAAAAATATTGGAATTTAAGCAAAATGGTGAATACGTGTCGATCCCACGAGGAAGAAATATTTTTAAAATAACATGGAGGAGAATTCTTATATTTGAAAAGATCCAAAATTTGAGTGAGATTAAACTAATGAAAATAAAATTGTATGGAAACTAATTAAAGAATATAAGAGGGTTAAGGAGAGAAATTGGAAAGAGAGGGAGAAAACTGAGAAGAACACAATTACACAAAATCTGAAATTTATTGCTATGAAAGGTGACAAGTACAACTCTATAAAAATAACAATTACAACTTGGAAATAAGAGAGAAAGAGGAATAAATCGGAGCTAATAAGATGAAGAATAGCCGCCGTCTCCTTCGTGTCGAGCCTTGAAATTTCACCCCGTCGTGAAAATAGACGCCGCCGAGAGGACCAAAGAAGAAAATCCGCCAAGGGGATGTGTGAAGAAATATGGGAGATGGAGATAGGGAGATGGAAGAAGAAATAAAAACAAAAACAAAGTGTGTGTGCGGATGTGTACTGTGAAGAGAGAAAAGAAGGGCTACGGTGGGAGAGGTAAAAATGCAGAGAAAATAGTTTAGAAAATAGATGGTGATTGGGAAGAAAATAACTTAAAAATTAAAGAGATTTAGAAAAAGTGGAAGAAGAGAAAGTTGAAGAGGACGAAGAGACAAAGAAGATTGACGAAGAACTCAGAAGCAGAAAATGATATAAATATGGTGAAAAATGTGGAAGAATAGAGAGTGGTGCGCGGATGAATAGTGAAAAGCCTAAAAAATTGAACTTTAGAAAATAGTGTCTAACTTGAAAACGAGGAAGATTTGGAAGAAGAGGTAGAAGAAGAAGTTGAAGAACAATTAAAAATCAGCAACTTTTGTGAAGACAGCAAGAGGGAAAGAGGATCAGAAGGGTGCGAAAATTAAGAGAGAAGAACTGTGAAAAATTAAAGATGAACAGTAAAATGGAAGAATAGTGCTTTGAAAATAGAGGAATAACTTAAAAATGGGGAAGAATCAGGGGAGATGAAGAAGAAGAATTTTTAGAAGACTTAAAAACACACAAGTTTGAAGAAGAAAGCAATTTAAAACAATGACTAACAAGGTATGAAAATAAGGTAATAAACTAACTGGCGAACTCCTTCCCATGGCACTCTCGGGTGCTTTATATAGTGCAGCAGAGAACCCACGATCATGGCCTTTTGGATTAGCTTCAAATCCAAATTTCCAGCAGCAAAGGTTAATCAAAGGAGGTAACTTGTTATAGATAGAGCCCTCCTTTCCTCAAATAAATAGAGATAAGCTCAAATCTTAGAAGATAACAACGATCGGGGTAAGCTGGTTGCGCTTCAAACTCTTCTGAAAATAGCGACTGGGTGTTGGGCGTAGATTAAAATGATGACTATTTACTTGCTCACTCAATCATTATTTCCTCCTTTTGATATTTCTCTTTTTCCATAAATCTAGGAAATAGTGACAGCATGAACAGTCGCAGTTTCCTTTTTTCTATTTTCCTTAATTCTCCGCATAATTGAATGAGCGCCCGCTTGCGGGGTCGCTTATTCTTCTTTCTTTTTCCAACTATTTTCCTTTTTCTTATTTTCTTCAAATGAATTGGTGCCTGGCCTTGTGTCGCAGTATCTTGAATATGCGCCCAGGCAGAAGGGTGTTCATTAAATGGTGACTGGAGCTCGGTTGCTCATTCCCTGAAAATTCAGAAAATTAAAAATATCAACATATTTCCACCCAGAATGATTGTGCAACTTCTTGAATATTTCTCACATGATCTTTTTGGCTCAAAAATATGGTAAAAATGCATGCATACTCAAATAATGGTGAGAATGAGATTTGTTCACATTAATGCACAACTTTATTCACTTAATGCTCACAGATGATGAATGTGATGCAACTTATGATATAAAATATAGCACTTATCAGCGATAGACCGCTAGGCACCCAGTGGCTTGCCTGGTTGCGGCCATGGCATGACCGCCAAGCTGAGGCGGTGGCCTCGGAGGAGACTGCTAGGCTGCCTTGTGGTCCGGGGATGGCCGCCAGTTGAGAGACGGTCCTGGGAGGACCGCCGCTCCGTGTCCTTTCGATCGGTGGTTTCCGTGAGTTGAGTCTGACCTCCAGTGACATGTCCACTAGTCGTAGCTTTCTTGCGCACGCGTGTGCGAACCCACTTGAGAATGGTGGAGAGTGTGACCCAGAGAGATGATTTTTAGGCTAGTTACCATAGGCCCCCCATGCACAGCCTTAGCCTTAGCTAGAGGATCTGACCTAGGGTGCATGGTCTGTGTGTGTACACGTGGTTGGGGGCATCGGACCCACGCTGACGAGTGCGACCCCAGCTAGTCCTTGTTCGTGGTACTTATTATTCTCGAATCGATAGCAGCGGAACATGTTGTTCGGAACGTGGCAGTGATACAGTCATGAATAGTCAGAGCAACCAAGACACAAAATTACAAGGCCAGATAATGTAGACAAACAAGATATTTACTGATACTCAAATATTTGAATTACATATCTTGACTCAACTTGCATAATTGAAAGAAAAGGACTCACTATGACACTTTAGGAAAATGAAAAGACTCAAGTGACAGGATAAGACTCAATAAAATAAAAGTCACTGACTCGATCTCCAAAACACTCTTCACTCTTGCCCTTCCCCATATGATTGGTTGTCTTCGACACCATTACCAGAAAAATGTTAAATAACTGGATGAGCAAAAAACTTAGTAGGAATTACATCTCCCATCAAGCAGGATATAAGTGATTAGCCAATTAATCATGTTCATGACTATCCAATGCATAAAACGGAATAACTCAAAAATCATGATAAACCATCTAGCAGAGGATGAATATCAAAGCCAAAGGCAGATATAAGCTCAAGAGAAAAGAAAAGCAATTTCCATGCAGAACCAAGGACATATATCAGTAATAAAACAAGGGAAGACGTTAAGGATGAACATAACTTTAGAATTTTGGCCAGAACATTTATCAAAATTTCAATAAAGATAAGCAAAAAAATAATCAATTCTAGCAGAAATTCTGAATAACAGAGTAACAGAATGGCAGAATAATAGAACAATAGAAAATAACAGATAATAACAGAGGTTTACAGATTTACAGACTTTGGTGCAATGCCACACCCAGAATTTCCATGGATTACAGAATAGACTTTCATCCTTACCTAGCATTGATTGTCGCAGACCCACAGCCATTAATATTTCAGAATATTGCATTCATGGCCAATATAAAGTCAAGGGTTATGTTCTCAAAATATTGATAAGAAATTTTCGAAGAGGAATAGCGGGTAAAAATCATGAAAACCCATGACATAACGGGGTTCATGGACTAATGAACATGTACGGACGATCTCGCGATAAATTCTACGCAGAAATCATGACAAACGGAAAATTGGGTGAATTGACGCCTAACCAGGCAGTCGCTTTATTCAAAATAGAGCCCTCTAGAATAGTCGCCCATTCCAGAGGCACAAGAACATCTCGTACGGGCTGGAACGGTACCATGCGAGGACCAGGTCGTCACGTTTCTTCAGAGGAACGCGTCATTAAATTGGGTTCCAGGGTTTTTATGGTACAACCAGCTCAGACGGCCTTGAGGGAATCCAAGGCTACGTGAAGACTTACAGTGGTCCCAATGACAAAGTCGCCAGTTCGAAGGATAGAATATCCCGTGGAGGGCTCGTTCATCACCGAGAGATTAGGGGCTATACGAGAATCCAACGTGAAAACGTATGACTACATCTATGGACTGAGCTATAGTGCCAAAGTACCCTCGGTATGGGTCAAGTGAAAACACTCAGAAGAAAAACTGGAATCAGGTAAATGGCACCTTAGAAGGTGCCTTCATTTCATTAAATAGAGTCCCTTCATTGAGGTGTTGTATTACATATTCATATATATATATATATATATATATATATATATATATATATATATATATATATATATATATATATACTAGTTCCTAAGAGTTTTCTTCTCAGAGGATATGGCGCCCTCTTGAGAAGTCTTCATTTCAGGATATAGCACCCAGGACAGGGGCGCTATATTGAATAGAGTCTGGGGTTCAGTCGTTCTTACATTCTTATGCAATTTAGCCTGAATAGTATCACTTTCTTAATAAATAAAATTTCGTAGAAGTGAATATATGGACAGGAAGAGAAACATAGCAGGATTCCATAACTATGCTCGTGCATTATTTTGGACATCAGGTTACATAGTTATTAAATTTTAAACATGGGTATTTATTAAAAGTTCCACAGAATAACGACCGTTCAGAAGGTCATTTTTATCAATATAGTGCCCATGTATGGGTCTCTATTCACTGTTTATGCTGAAAACTCCGATACAGAAAACTGCAAATCACTCTTCTAATCTTTACTGATCTATAAGCATGCACAGGACTCAGTGATTTGGGTATTTGGCTTAGAACTTGAAAACACCTACGGAGATACCCAGGGAATCATGGAATATGCAGAGAATAGTTTAAGATTCGATTTGTTAAAGAGTTTAGCTTGAGATATTGAGAACACCTACCTTCTGGGTTAATTGGGACGACGGGCGTGCAAGTGAAAGAGATAGACAATTGAAGTAACTGCAACACTAGCAATGGCAGCGACTGCAGCACAAAGACGCCGGAAAAAGATGAATAGCAATAGCGACACTGCAACTGCTTCGGACGTGAGAGAATAGCTACACGCAAGAGGCAGCAGAAAAGGAAGACGAAGATGAGGTCGACACCGGAAAATAGAGTAGCAGTAGATTACGATGGCTCTGCCATCACCCCTCGAGGGTCATATATATATGACTCAGAGTTTTTTGAATCCTATTGGGAATTTAGTTCCCACATAAGGAATCCTACCGGCATTAGAGTTTCCTGCTAATCTACTTCCCTGGCATGATCGAAGCCGCCTCCTCAACAAGTTCAAACAGGAGAAAGGTGAAGGTTTTGGGTTTGTGGAAAGCACTTGATGTTTAGCATATTTATGTATATACCAAACCCATCTTAAAACCCACTTTGGCTTCCTACGTTCAAGCCCATTGGTTATTAGCTACTTCCATAGGAGAGGCCCACATATATATATTGGTTGGGCTTTATTTTATTATGTCGTAATTTGCCCCTTTTGTTTATTTATTCAAGAATTTTTTATTCTTATAATTTATCAGGTGTGCTACATCCTCCCCCACTTAAAAGAATTTGGTCCCCAAATTCACATGAGATTCATTTCCAATATATCAGTGGTGTAACTAGTCCTACTCTCCAATCATAAAACAAGATCATCTAGTCTAGCCAAATAAACTAAGGTACTAGGCTCAGGTTAAAGGGGTACCTCTAGCTACTTCATTGCAAGCAGGTTCGATTCTTCTCATAGCTTGCAATTGTCCTTAACGTCGTTCCTTATTACGATCCTTCGCCTGCTGAGGTTGATCTTTAGGATGGGGACAGTCGACAACCTTATGCTCTTGGCTTCCACAATGAAAACAAGTTCCATTCTTCCAGTGACACTTCTCGGATCGATGACCCTCATTCCCACAATGCTTGCACTTTTCTTCCTTAGGCTTCTTGCTGTTCAGAACTCCATTCCAATCATTAGACCTTTTGTTGCCATTATCTACCTTCTTCTTTTCCATTCTTGCCTTAACTTTGTCAGATAATTCCATAGCGTCTTCCAATAGCTGAACTCTCTTAACCATCTCGGCATATGATTGAATATCCATTGGTGCCAATTGGGGTATATATTACAATCTTAACCCATTCAAGAACCTCCTAGCTTTCATCTTCTCCATCATGATCAAATGAGGCGCATATCGTGACAACCTCGAGAACTGTGCCTCATATTCTACCACAGACATGCTTCTTTGTTTGAGCGAGGAAATTTCTCCCGCCTTTCTCTCCCGAACTCTCTCCGAGAAATACTTTTCATTAAAGTGCTCTAAGAATTCTACCCAAGTTACCTGAATGTTCGGCAAAGTGGCTTTCATGGACTCCCACCAAGCCCACGCATCCTTCTCTAGTTGAAATGTTGCTAAAAGGACCTTATCTTGATCCGAGCATTGCATTACTTGAAAGATTCTCTCCATCTCCTTAGTCCAATCTTCCGCCACATCAGGATCAGGGGTCCCACTAAACCTAGGGGGATTGAGGCTCCGAAACTCGCGATGCAATTCTCCAGCTCCACGATTTGCTCCACCCTCGGCTACTTGCTGAAGAGCCTGGGTCAAGCCTTGAAATGTCCTTTGCATCTCCCGCCACTGTGCACGCTCAGTAGCCATTGCTAGCTATCTAGCTCTACAAGATACAAGACAAATTAATATAAGATTTACCATTTATTTCCATGAAGGTTGCTAAGCCATTCTTTTATAAGCTGATATTATTAATATAGTTAGTATATATATATTTTAGCACTTAACCCAAAGTTCTACCCAATCTCACCGGGTAATAATAGGACTAGGCTCAAACCTATAGTCAAGACCTAGGGTTTAATAAACCTAGGCTCTGATATCACAAACTGTCATGCCCGAACCGATAGCAGCGGAACGTGTTGTTCGGAACGTGGCAATGATACAATCGTGCATAGTCAGAGCAACCAAGACACAAAAATTACAAGGCCAGACAATGTAGACAAACAAGATCTTTATTGATATTCAAATATTTGAATTACATATCTTGACTCAACTTGCATAATTGAAAGAAAAGGACTCACTATTACACTTTAGGAAAATGAAAAGACTCAAGTGACAAGACAATAATTAATAAAATAAAAGTCACTGACTCGATCTCCAAAACACTCTTCACTCTTGCCCTTCCCCATCTGATTGGTTATCTTCGACATCATTACCTAAAAAATGTTAAATAACTGGATAAGCGAAGAGCTCAGTAGGAATTGCATCTCTCATCAAGCAGGATATAAGTGATTGGCCAATTAATCATGTTCATGACTATGCAATGCATAAAACGGAATAACTCAAAAATCATGATAAACCATCTAGCAGAGGATGAATATCAAAGCCAAAGGCAGATATAAGCTCAAGAGAAAAGGAAAGCAATTCCCATGCAGAACCAAGGACAGATATCAGTAATAAAACAAGGGCAGACGTTAAGGATGAACATAACTTTAGAATTTTGGCCAGAACATTTATCAGAATTTCAATAAAATACGAAGAAAATAACCAATTCTAGCAGAATTTCTGAATAACAGAGTAACAGAATGGCAGAATAACAGAATACAGAAAATAACAGATAATAACAGAAGTTTACAGATTTATAGACTTTGGTGCAATGCCACTCCCAGAATTTCCATGGATTATAGAATGGACTTCCGTCCTTACCTAGCATTGATTGTCGCGGACCCACAACCCTTAATATTTCAGAATCTTGCATTCATGGCCAACATAAAGTCAAAGGTTATGTTCTCGAGATATTGATAAGAAATTTCCGAAGAGGAATAGCAGGTGAAAATCATGAAAACCCATGACATAACGGGGTTCATGGACTAATGAACATGTAGGGACAATCTCGCGATAAATTTCACGCAAAAATCATGACAAACAGAAAACTGGGTGAATTGGCGCCTAACCAGGCGGTTGCCTTACTCAAAATAGCACCCTCTAGAACAGTCGCCCATTCCAGAGGCACAAGAACATCTCATACGGGCTGGAACGGCACCATGTGAGGACCGGATCGTCACGTTTCTTCAGAGGAATGCGACATTAAATTGGGTTCCAGGGTTTTTATAGTACAACCAGCTCAGACGACCTTGAGGGAATCAAAGGCTACGTGGAGACTTACGGAGGTCCCAATGACAAAGTCGCCAGTCCGAAGTGAAGTCCCGTGATCAATGACACCCAAGAGGGGGGGTGAATTGGGTGATTACAAATTTTAAGAAAATTTTATCCGATTTAAAACAAGTATGATGAAGTGGCAATTATCAATTTAGATCTGATGTAGAGCAAAATAGATCTTATCAATATCACCACTATAATAGCTCTTGGTACTAGGCAGAGTTTACAAATCCGAAGATTCTCTCACACAAGGTGTTATCTTCTCGACAAGACTAACCTTGTTAGTCCGAACCCAACTTTTGATATACCAAGGATCTATTAGAAAATGGTCAATTAATCTAGATCTAAACGATGAAATCAGCAGATGCGATATGCTAACATGCTAGAACAGAATTAGAGGTAAAGATAAGGAACAAACCACACAAGAGACAACGATTTTTAGGTTGTTCGGATGCAACAATGGCAACCTACGTCCACCCCTCACAGACTGTGAGGATTCATACACTATCTTGTAAGGGATTACAAGATCTAAACACACACACACACGTAGGGAGATGGAAACTCCCACGAAGGTGTAAATACACCTAAACACACATGATTCCGACAGAAATCAAGCACACATACACACGGATCTAGGAAGATCCACACACACTAGAGTGTTTAAAGATTACAAGAGACAACACTTGAAGCTCAAAAGATTGGAGAAAAGAAACATGAAAGAAAAATCATGATTTATGCTCCCCCTTAGTTGATGAAGATTGTTTTGGATGAAGCTTGCTCCTCAGCTTGATCTTCACTTCAATGGCCTCAGCTTGATCTTGAAAACCTTGATTTTGGATGGAGAACCCTTGGACGAAACACTGTTCTTGGAGCTCTTCTGCAGCACTCTTTCTCCCTTAGATGGCCTCACTTGGATCTCCTTGAGTCATTAGGGTTTTTGACCCCAATGAGATGTTTTTATACAACTAGGATGGTCAAGAGACAAGTCAGGAACCAGATCCATAAATCATGGCATGTCTGGTGGCTTTGGGATTAAAAAATCCAAGGAGAAGGGCTTCCCACGTTGAAGAAACACAAAGTCAACAATGGGGGCTTTGAAGCTGGTGGTCGACCGGTCATAGGGGGGCGGTCGACCGGAATTTTACAGAGATTGAGCCCTTCAACGTTGGGAAAAGCTGTCGACTGCTCCCTGGCCGGCAGTCGACCGCTAGTCTGGAAAAACTACAATTTGACAATGTTAGCCAATGAATCATAGCCTGAAGGCAAATTACTTTGAGACCACATTTTGTTCATAACAATATGAGTTGGATTGACTTATCCTGGGCATTCTTGAGGCACGATAAAAATACGCATTTGCTTTGATGGAAGATGGCTTGAGGGGGGTTTGAGCAAGTTATCAACCTATTTGTAATGTCGAGGTTTTATTATCATCAAAATCGTCTGGAGAGACTCAACAATCTCCCCCTTTTTGATGATGACAAAACTCTAGAGTACGAATGCATTGGCATGCCTTTAAACAGATTTGGAACTAAGCAAGGCTGATAGACCACAAGGCAATTAAAGCAATGATTCATTTCTTAAGGTATAAACAACGCAAACCATTCAATATACGTAAGCCATTCAATATTTGATTTGCCAAGATAGATGAGAAATTAAAGACAAGAGCCAACCATTTGATATCAAATACCAATTACATTCATTTTATCATTCCATTACAAGGTACATTGATGCTTGAGAGAATACAAGACTTTTAGACATCATGACAAAGACAAATGTAAGACAGACTCACAAGAAGCAATGACTCAAAAAGAAATCCTCACAAATGATCATCCATGCAAAACACAAGCAAAACACAAGGGCATGCATGCATAAACTATATATAAGACCTACATAACTACCATAACTATTTCTCCCCCTTTGGCATCATCAAAGTAGGGGATAGGATAGATGAAAAGAAGACCCAAAAGACATATGACCCAAGTACAACAGTCTAGAGGTAGGAAGCAAATGATAATCCTCATGGGTCATCTGCAGGAAGCTGATCTGCTAGAGGAGGAGGCTGATATCCAAGGCGGCGGCGGATGTCCTCAAGAGAATGGTCTTGAAGCTGAAGACGATCCTGAATATGGCCAATGGAGATGTCACGGGCCGCATCACAGTGCTACATTCCAAGAAGTGTTAAGTTCATGAAGTGGAAGGCCTGGCTAGAATAAGCAACACTATCTGTGAGGGTAGTCATATGGGTGGAGAATGTGGTCATCTGAGTGGAGAGAGTGTCCAAAATAGTGGAGAAGGAATCTATGCGAGTTGACATGGTGTCAATCACATTCCCCATTGTGTCAACGCGATCCCCAAAAGTAGAGAGACGATCCCCAAAGGTGTCCACCCGAGTCTCCAACCCAATGAACCGCCTGTCAAAAGTCTCATAGTCTACCCAAGAGTGCTGCCCGGCCCCCTGAGTAGAAGACTCTCCATAATAGTATTGTGGTGGAGGAGGCATCTCTGGATCCATGTGATGAGGTGAAGGTGGAGGAGGCTGGTCCTCAACCTGAACTGGAGGGGGTAGTTCCCCTGGATCCTCATGGTGCTCCTGTTCTTGTTCTCCTTCATTGACTGCATCTTCCCCATAAACAGGCACATCACGACGGAGCTCACCATCCGGACCCCAATAATATCCCATATCTGTGAAAATCTTATGCTCGTTATATATATCATCTTGTTGAACATAAATGAACTGTTCATCTGCCAAATTGATCCCAGCATAGATGAATATGCCGGTCAACTATGAAGCATAGAGCAAGGATCTCCGCAAATTTGTTCGGCAGATTCCAATCAGAGTCGTCATGAGGCGACCCATGTTGAATTGAATCACATTCATAACATTGTAAAATAGAAACCGGTGAACTTCTGTTACTTCATTTCTACTGCCACTCTTTGGATAAACGAGGGAGGTAAACATATGGTGCAATATACGTTGCAATGGTGGAAAATGATTTGCATTCAATATGATTAAGTCGCTAATACCATGCACGTAATCACAACTGGTCATAGCAAGAAAAGTTTCCTCAATAGCACCATGACCAAAAACCATGTCGGCTCCTCTCGCCGAAACTCCTAAGGCACGCTCAAACAAATCCGGAGTAATATGAAACTCAACACCTTGAACAACTGTATATAATTCCTCATTTCTTTCGACCAAATTTCCATATAACTGCTGCACTAGATTGGAGTAATATCGGGTATATCTAGTGACAAAATAAATCCAACCGGGTTGAATCTCAAAGACAACACAGAAATCGGGCAAAATCTCGTTCACTTCATTGAAGTCGACCAAACGAGGGTCGATAATGGGCCGTGGAGGCAACCGAGGTGCACGACGAGGTGCAGGTGCTCGCTGTGGTGGAGGAGTCGGGGCCTCTCATCTCTGACCACTAGCTTCCCCTTGGGCAGAACGCCGAGAGCTCCATCTAGGCGGCATCCCGAACTAGAAAACCCGGTGGAAACCCTTGAAAAGATGACTCTCGTCCTGGGGGATGAAGTTGAACCAAATGACACTCCAAGGACTTGCAAAAGCCTTCTCCACAACTTGGAACCTTGGGAAGAGCTTCACACTCACACGGACAGCTGCGGAGATTTCGTCCTGAAATGGTGACGAACCGACTAGATCTTGTGCGGGTTGAAGGGCGATGAGGTTTTGGGGTTTCAAAGGTGTAGTGTGGGTGTTCTAGGGTTAGAGAAATATGTTGGAGAGAGAATGGGACTGTTAGAATGAGAGAATGGGGTTTTAGGACCCCTTAAAAGAGGGTTCGGTGGATGGTTTAGCTAGACCGCTCGTCGCCACCAGTTGACCGGTGCGGGAGCGGCGATCGACCGCTAACCATAAAAATTCCCATTTTTTTTATTTTTTTGTTTCTTTTCCTTTTCCTTTTTTTATATATGAGGACCATCATCCGACCTTCTGATTGGAACCAACAGCGAGAAGTAGATAGAAGGAGAAAAGATGGGATTTTGAGGAAAGTTATCTAACTCCCCCTCAGAGAGTGCCTTAGGTCCGGCATCATTGGGTCCACATTTATTTAACCAAGGGATATCTGGCCTTAGAAAGAAAATATTCAAGGAGGGCTATATGTATAAATACACTCAAATATGTAGGGATGTAAATACACACAAGGTATTGAAAGTAAATACATACAATATGCATGTTAATCTACCCTTTATTCATATGAGTTTCTACAAGTGCAATTATTATCCTTAGTGCAGACCTATGTATGTATGCTTTCACCCTTGCACATCCCAAGTTCTCTTCTTATCTTGTTGAATTGATCTTAGTTTATGGGTTTTGTGAAAATATCAGCTAGTTGATTGTGTGTGTCAATGAAGTTCAATTCAAAGACCCATTTTCCTACATTATCTCTTAGAAAATGATGTCGAATGTCAATGTGCTTTGTCCTAGAATGTTGAACAAGATTTTTTGACAAGTTGATTGCACTGGTATTATCACACAAGATTGGCACACATTTCATTTCAACATCCAAGTCAAGCAATTGATTTTTGATCTAAAGTACTTGGGCTCCGCAACTTTCGACGGCTACATATTCAGCCTCGGCCGTTGAAAGAGCTACTGAATGTTGTTTCTTAGAGGCCCATGAGACTAGGCACCTACCAAGAAACTAACAGTACCCACTAGTACTTTTGCGATCTATAATACATCCGGCATAATCCGCATCGGTGTATGCAATCAAATCAAATGAACTACCGATGGGAAACCACAAGCCAAAATCTATGGTGCCAATTAAATATCGAAAAATGCATCTAACAGCCATTAGATGAGATTCTTTAGGGAGCGACTAAAAGCGAGCACATAGACATACGCTGATTGAATGTCAGGGCTGCATGCTGTTAAATACAGTAGTGATCCGATCATACCTCAAAATAGTGTAGGATCTAATGTTTTACCATTTTCATCTTACTCTAACTTCGAGGTTGCAGCCATCGGAGTTGACAGAGGTTTTGCTTCAGCCATCCCATACTTATTTATCAGCTCCAATGTATACTTAGCTTGATTTATGAAGATGGCTTCAAATGTTTGCTTTACTTGTAATCCAAGAAAAAATGTAAGTTCACCCATGAAACTCATCTCAAATTCTCCTTGCATAATTTCTACAAATTGATCACATAAGGCATTATTAGTAGCTCCAAAAATAATGTCATCCACATATACTTGAACTACTAATATATCTTTACCTGATTTTCTCGTGAAAGTGTTTGGTCAACCTTACCTCTTTTGAAACTATTTTCCATGAAAAATGAAGTAAGCCTTTCATACTATGCCCTTGGTGCTTACTTCAACGCGTAAAAGGCCTTTTGTAACTTGTACACATACTTTGGATGTTTTGGATCTTCAAAACCTGGAGGTTGCTCTACAAAAACTTCCTCATACACTCGTAAGTTTATTTTCATTTATATTTAATTCTAGTGTGATTTTTATTGTTCAATTCTTCATTTTGTTACATAATATTTTCTCATCCATCTTCTAAATTTCTTTCAAAGACGGTCAAGAGAAGCGGTCCGTAACTCCGGTCGAGTGTACGTCATTGTCCCCGACAACGCGTAAATCAAAGGCTCGAGGAGACGACGCCATTACCCTCACACCACGACTGCAAAACTCTCTATCTCACTTCGTCTATTTTATTTCACATTTAATTTTCTCTCTCTAGATTTCTGAATTTCTATTTCTTAACCCTCCATATATCTTTAAATAAATTTCATATTCTTTAAATTCTAAAAACCAAAAACAAAACATTCATCCATTTTTGTCCTAAAAAGAAATTCTAAGTTTTTAATTTCAAACTTAACCTCTCTGTGGATTCGACCCGTGCTCGCCAGTGTACTACGGTTCATTTTTATTATGTTTTTCGGTATTTTGATTGATTGCCGCATGTTTTTAACGATGAATATTTCAGCACGTCAATTTTTGGCGCCGTTGTCGGGGAGGTTAGTTTTGAGTTGAAAATTTTATTTTTCTTTTGTGTATATTTATACTAAAAAAGAAAAAATATTTTAAGTATGTCTTCCCTTTTTACCACTCC
The DNA here is from genome assembly GCA_022559845.1 of Amorphophallus konjac. NCBI lineage: Eukaryota > Viridiplantae > Streptophyta > Magnoliopsida > Alismatales > Araceae > Amorphophallus > Amorphophallus konjac. The sequence goes on from CM040122.1 coordinate 149,934,691, forward strand.
TTAAAAAAAAGAAAAAAAATCAAGAAAAAATTAAAGGACGAGGGATCACGATCCAAGTAAGTATCCCAATCTTTCCTCTTGTGATTTAGTTTATTTTATGCATTTTGCTAGCTTTTATATTCAGAAAATCTCAAAAAAAGTGTGTTGGCTAGATAGTCTCATTATCTAAAAAAAACCTTGATCACAAAAAAAAAAATCATCTCAAAATTAGAAACATCATTTTTAGGACATGCATCATTTAGGGCTGCATCTTGGTTAGTTATTTAATTTTTTATTTTCAATCATTTTATTTTTTGAAGAATGCGGGGGACAATGTGAGCAATTTAATTTTTGTCAAGATCATGCTCATGCATTTTACATTTAATCTTGCATTGAAACACCTTGTTTGAATATTGGTTGTCGCATCTCATTTCAAAATATTTTAAGGGCAATACCCCCTAAGCAAGATAAGGGAGGGATTTCACCCCCCTTCCTTAGCCCAAAACAACCATCATTGTATTTTGCATTACACCTAACCTAATAAAAGCAAGTAGATTCGGCCCTACGATTACATTGGGATTTTGGTATCACGTGAGTCTATTCTCATTTTTTAAAACCGGTGTCTAAGGCTAGAGGTCAACAGCAAACGCTATAAGCGGGTAAGTGATTTTTAATTAGGACCTTGCAAAAGTAAGGGGAGCCTCCCACTACCCTACCTCTTACCAGGCCAATGAAGGAACTTGAGGGTCGACTCTAGTGGTGTCATAGTCACTTTGTGAAATCCAACTTGTAGACCTAGGTTGCCCTTAAGAGTCTCAGGTTAATTTGGTTGTCACTTGTTTGTGTTTTGTATAAAATAAAATAAAATAAAAAAATAGGAGATGAATAAAGGGAGAGAAAATAAAAACTAAAATCATTCAAAAAATAAAAAATGATTAAAAAATAACATAAAATTTTGGTTAGAGAAAAAAATTTTCCTCTATGGATTGGGCACATAAATTAGACAAGTTTGACTCTTTGACTCATAAAATTGATCAAATTCTAGCCATGGATCAAAACCACTTTATACCACCTAGTCACCATGACAATGATCGCATGTGGGCCAGCCTGGCCCATTATGTACGTGGTTGCCCAAACCAAATCTCATTTCTCACCCCAAACAGCCCGGCCTATTATGAAAGTCTATGCTCGTCGGCTCAAAATGAGATCCTGTCACCTATGATGGCCCCATTTCCATCATTTACCCAGGACCAGGCTCAAGCCAGTCAGTTCTTCCAAGGGGGCCATGATCTATCTTTCACCCCAAGGCAAGTCCAACTATCTCCAGACCTCTCCACACCTTATTATGACCCATGTCCACACAAATTTAATTCTGGTTGGAGAGATCAACATAATTCTTCTTAGGAATCTTATCAAGATCAAGCCCAAAGTCCTCCCGAATATGATTTTCCAAATTGGGCTCAATACCCAAATGAATCCTATGATCAAGCCTAATATGGAGGATAATCCATCTACTCACCATCACCTCACTATCAGGCTGATTGCCCTTCAAATTCCTATCCATCACAGTCAGACTCTTACCCCACATATCAATATCCTTCATGCTCAGATTTCAACCAGGAGGAGAATTTTTACCAGTGTTATCAACCCATCAAGGCTCAAAATCAATCTATCCAGGCCCGGTTGGACCAACTCTATGAAAATCTCAAGGACATGGAAAGGGATCAACTATCTAGCTACTCTACTCCAAATCTTAAATATCAATTTCCAGAGTCTGACTCATATGAAAGCCTGTATAGTCAACCCATGATTCCTCAAATCCAAAGCATTGCCAACCCTGATATGGAGGAATTCATGGAGGAGGTGCCTCACGAAGATATAGAGGAAGCTAGAGAAGAGACGCCCAATTCATGGAGGAGTCTGACTCATATCAGGCGATGGCAGAGGCGACCAAGCCGCATTGGGCGTGGACGCAGGCGGTCAACACAGCGGGTGACCTTCTCACGCAATGGGCGAATACGTAGGCAGCCAAGCCGCCTTGGGCGTACGCGGAGGAGAGAAGGCGGTGTGGTCGGCGCACGCGGGCGCACGACGCAGGAAGAGAGAGAGAAAGCGCGGCGACGGTGGAGAGAAGAGAGAGAAAGAGAGAAAAATAGAAGATAAATAAGAAAAAAAGGAAAAAGAAGGAGATAAATTCAAAAAAAAAATACCAAAGTGTGCATCACATGTTTACCTACTTTTCAAGTCAAAAATGGCATCTAGAGTTGTTCACATGGAGGAATAGTATTAGGTTGAGCCCTATAAAAGGAGGGCATGGGAGGAGGTTCTCTCCAAGAGACACATACGTAGATAGCAAGCATTCATTCTCTTTTCTCTCTCCACTTCCATTTCCTTAGTGTAGGAGTAGGCTTCCTCTCTATCCCCATCTCTTGTTCCTTCACTTATTGTAATTTGATTATTGTTGTAATTTTCATACACTTGTAAGTTTATTTTTTTTTATATTTAATTCTAGTGTGATTTGTATTGTTCAATTCTTCATTTTGTTACATAATCTTTTTCCATCCATCTTCTAAATTTCTTCCAAAGACGGTCAAGAGAAGCGGTCCGTAACTCCGGTCGAGGTTACGCAGTTGTCCCCGATAACACGTAAATCAAAGGCTCGAGGAGACGACGCCGTTACCCTCACACCACGACTGTAAAACTCTCTATCTCACTTCATCTATTTTATTTCGCATTTAATTTTCTCTCTCTAGCTTTCCAAATTTCTATTTCTTAACCCTCTATATATCTTTAAATAAATTTCATATTCTTAAATTCTAAAAACCAAAAACAAAACATTCATCCATTTTTGTCCTAAAAAGAAATTCTAAATTTTTAATTTCAAACTCAACCTCTCTATGGATTCGACCCGTGCTCGCCAGTGTACTACGGTTCATTTTTATTCTGTTGCAAGTTTGGTATTTGGTTGATTGCCACATATTTTTAACGATGAATATTTTGGCACGTCACGGAGTGGTCAACTGAGATATATGTTCTTCTCTTGAGAGTTGATGCTTGTTTCGTCTGCCGAGTGTGTGTTTTTATCGATGGTTATTTTGTGGCATGAGTCGTGTCTCCTTGTTTTGTGAGACGATAGCGATGATGCCCTATTTCGGAGCTGCCAGACTTATGTTCCTTTGTGTGCTATGCTCATTCTGTGGATCGATGTGCTTTGAGATCCGGAGCGTGTGCCTGTGGTTGTGGTATGGCAGTGTTCCTCTGATTTCTATTTTACGAGAATTATGTTATCATGTTTTGCGTGTTCGATGTTTGGCTGGTGCTTGGAGAGCGTAGCCAACTGTTTGGGTTGTTTTTCCCTTTTCCCTTGTTAGCTCCTTAAATTTTGAGGATGAAATTTCTTAAAGGAGAGGACGCTATAATACCCTGGATTCTTCAGATCGGAATCGGAGAACTTTTGGAGCACTTTCGTGGGTCCCTGATTGTGTTTTACGATCCACTCGGGTTTTTCCCTATATAACTTCCGGAACCATGTGGAGAGTGAACCGTTGAGTTTTGAGACTCCAGGACACTACAGGTGCGTTGTGTTCTTTCCGAGGATCGCGGAGACTATTTTTATGTATTTTTCTGAGTTTACAGAATTTCGATTTAAAAATCAGATTTCAAAAATATTTCTAATTTCTTTTCCTTTTTAACCCTCACCCTCTCTCGTGGCGTTGGCGCGATTCCATTCGTGGATTCGAAGCCGGCGTGGGTTGTTCGTGTGATGGTTTTCTGCGTGGTTCGACCGTTTTGGCACGTGAGATCTTCGGTGGAGGTAGGGGATGGATACCCTACTGATTTCCTACTTCCTTTCACGATTTGGAGCTAAACGGTGTGAGTTTGAGCGATTTTCCTGCTTTATGGGCAAATGCATGTTTTGGGGGTGTGAGCCGAGATCGTCGTTCCAGGCGATGATTTTTAGTTTAAATTGTATCATTTGAACCCCTGACATGTTGGGATTCGATTCCCGCTAGTTTAACTCTGTTTGAGCGTGATTTGGGGCCGGTATGAGGCCGGACGCCCATGTGAGTCGTTTTGGGTCGATTCGTGAAAATCGCCTGTTTCTTGCCATTTTGTGGTTGGTTTGATCCCTTCTGGCTTGTGCAAGGTTGATATCGACTATAGGTATGTTTCCTTGTCGTTTAGGAATGATTGGGCGTGGAAAGACCGAGTTTTGAGTCTTCCTACGGTTTTCGCACCGGTAGGAAGTAGTGGTCAAACCAGAGACCGCTACTTGGAGAAACGGTTCAAGGAGGACCGCTATCTGGCTCGTAAAAAGGTTTCTATGTCGGTTTCAAGTTGTAATCTCGCGACCGACCGCAACTTGGTAGTGGTGGCCCTGGGCTGACCGCCACTTTCATGTAACGGTCTAAGGGAGACTGTTATTTGGTTTTAAGTCAGTTTAGGTTGGTTCCTAGTAGCGGCCTTGCGGTTGACCGTCTTTTAAAGTAACGGTCAGGCAAAGGACCGCCACCAAGATGACTTATCGTACGTTTTTAAGGCAGTTTGGAGATGGCGGTCGCGACGGGATAGCTACGTTCAAGAGACGTGTAATACCCTAAAATTTTATATAAAGTATTTTGGAATTTTTCGAGATTTTCTGAAGTTAAATAGAATTAATCCAAGCTTAATGGGTTATTAAATGAATTAAGAAATTGTTAATTAAATTAAAAAGGCCCTATACTAATTAATGGACCATGCCCATTTAAATAGGCCACATAACCTAAAAAGGCCTAGCCCATATTCTAGAAGTATCATTTAGATTTTTAAAGGGATAAATAGGCTAATAATGGGAGATAATATCAAAAGAGTTTAAAATAGTTCAAATTCAGTGCCAAGGGGTAAAACGGTCTATCGAGCGACCATCTGGGAATAGTAGCGGCCCTCCAATGACCGCTACTCTCTCCAGATTCCGTGAATGGAAGAAGGCATGAAGAGTTGGGATCTTTGGCATCCAAATCGCCTAAGATCGATGCTATCCCTTAGTTAGAAGAGTCTAATGTTGGCCTAGAGTAGATGGCGAACAAGAAGGGGGGTTCAATTGTCCCCCAGTCGAGGTGGTGAATTTTAAAAAAAAACTAAACTAAATACAGTGGAAACAAAATTAACTACGTTAATTAGCCTAAACTAAACTGAAAGGAGATTTAGGTTCACTCAATCTTTTTGATCTCACTTAAATAATCTATGCACTGAACGATTGAGCCTAAGCCAAACACGAATAGCAGATGTAGCAATGTGTAGTGGTGCAGTGAATAAAAATCTATAAATTGACATGTGAACGGAGATAGGAGAAATGGACAATCACACAGGCATGCCACAAAGAACACGGAGATTTTTAGGTGGTTCGGGACCACGACGGGCTCCCTACGTCAACACCTCACTGAAACCCGGTGAGGCTTCACTAACACGCTACAGATGTAGCAACCACGGGGACGAACCCCAACACTACACACACGCTGCCTCCGCAGCAATCAACACACATGGACACGGGGAACTTACCCCACACTAAAACCACACATGGAGACGTAGCTCCGTCCACACACACAAATATTCAGATGTTCAGAGAAATAAAAATATATTCAATACATGCTCATGCTCAAGGTAGACTGAAGAAAATAAAAACACAATATCGACTTAGAAGGTTTTAGAAATATCTCTTTGAGAAGATAGGGTCTCCCAAAATGTCTCCCTTGAAGCTTGTTCAGGTGGGGAGTCATTTTTCAGATGAAAGGATGCCGAACGAGCTCCTCCTTAACGATTTAAGCTTGTTGGAGCAAGAACGCCCAAGAGCGGCTGTAGATCTTCAATATTCCAATCCAAATTGCCCCTGCAAGAGGAAGGAAAAAGATTAACACTCAAAGCCCTCTCTTCCTCTCCCACCTGCGGCCTGGACCCTCCTTTACACACTTCCGATGAGAAAATCGCAACAACTATATATCCCCTGAAAAAAGATGCAACAAGACCATTAAACCATTGATAAAAAGCTCTCAAAACACCTCTCAAATATGTATGAGAACCCTAGGGGTATTGGGGTCAAGTTTGGGACAAAAAGGGTTGGATCCAAAAAGGTTCGAATGGGTTCCGGAAAACCTGATCTGGTTCGCCCAGAAGAAGTGTCGACTCTCAGAGTCGACACTTTCTTCACAGGGTGCTACTTGCGATGAAGAAAAAATCACCCAGGACAAAAGTGTCAACTCTCAGAGTCGACACTTTTTGTCAAGAATTCTGCCACCCACAAAAATAGCACACATGACAGAAAGTGTCAACTCTCAGAGTCGACACTTTTTGCCTGTATATAAAAAACCAATGCAAACAGCACAACTCGAGGAAAGTGTCGACTCTTAGAGTCGACACTTCCACTGTCACGCAATAAATTGATCTTAAACCCATGGAAAAACATAATTTTAATTCAATCAAACCTCAAGAACAAATACCCATGCATTGAAACAAAGTGTTGGCTTATTTTAAACCACATTCAATCAAGCATTCCAGCAAGTTATAATGTGAATAGGTTAACATGTCGCAAGCCCCAAAATCTCATTAAGTCAATGCATGAGCCTCATTTAAGGCATCAAGAACTCATAAATGATATGATGAAAAACATACATGAAGACACTTGAAAACCCAATTTTTCTTAACCAAAGATTAAACCAAATTTGCCATGCATCCAAGCTAAATGTTAGAACATTTCAATTCAATTTCATCAAATTGAGAATTGCCTTCCATCACAGTTTATGGAGCATAACTCAAGCAAATTCTATGAGAATGCAAACCACCTTCATCAAGGTTAATGAAACATAGCTCAAGCAAACCTTTAATTTAAAGGACCCATAAGAGAAACCATTAAGATGAAGCATGTAATCCAAGGTAAGCCTGAATTTCATCGACCTACCAATCAAGCCATTCATAAACAATGTTCCAGAATAAATGTAGCAGAAGAAGTGTCGACACCCAATGTCGACACTGTTTCAAGAGAGTCTGAGTTCTTAAAAAAACCAAATCATTTGAAAGCACACTTAAATGCACAGTTTTCCTCATGAACAATATGCAGGAGCCACGATATCAACATATAAGCTCACTCTAGAAAGACTCATGCAATTCAATCCTGTAAAGCAACTTGCAAAACAAGATATCAACATATATGCTCACTCTACACACACGCAACGCACACAATATTTTGTTATCATCAAAACCATTATCAAAGACAAAGAGAGAGCGCAACGAACCCAACATCTAGAATGCTTGAGGATTGAATTGAAACCCTAAATAGGACTCTAGGTGCGTTCCAATCCTCAAAGCCCTAGCTAACCCTATAAATAGACCTTAAGTTTCACTTACGCGACCCCTACTTTTGCCTCGCGTGGAACTAAGGTAAGGAAGTATTATTTCAGGTAGGTTCTTTAGAATATTTTGCTCATAATAGTAAGGTCTAACTGCCCTCAAAATTTCACGCTAGGAGATCAAGCCATCAGGGAGAACAAGGCTTGCAAAATCGTTGGTTCGGTGCAAGGAACCCAGGAAACTGTGCGATCGGGTCAAGAAGAATAGCAAATTAGAAGCCCTAAAGGAGGTAATTGGAAGTTGGTTCTTTAGACTTAATTGTTCACCTTAGTACCCTCTTCTTACCCTCCAATTTTCGTGGGCATAGGTGAAGAGAATCAGAAGTTAGAAGGCCACGAAGTTGATGGTTCAGTTCAGAATGAGCAGAAACTAAGGTCAACTTCCAACCCTAAATTCGATGTTTAGAGCTCCGTCCAGAGGTAGGTTATCTCATGAATGGCTTAAACTTGATGTTAGGAGTAAAAGCCCTCAAATTGTAGTCGATTTCATGCATTGTACTTAGAGTATTTACTGTTTTATTGGGACGGTGCATTTAGTTTAATTCCCATGCATGAACTAAGCCCTAATGCAATTAAGATGAAATTTTTTGTCTATTTCACACCAACCCCTGCATGCTCTTGGTCTATTTTCATTCTAGCATATTTTACAGCATGTTTTCGTTGATTTCCATGCATAACTTGTCCAAGTTTAGTATTTATACTTGTTTTATAACTTCTGTCAGCCAGACAGAAGGCGACTTTAAAGGGGCTGCAAGAGAATATTTGCGATCTAATGAATGGCCGTTTTGCCCTTTTGGGGCGGTCTATCGCAAGACCATTTTTGTCATTCAAGCGGCTAGCCCCTGACCGTTTCCTGGTTCTGAGAGCTAGTCCGAGCCTATTTGAACTCTATATATTAGAAACCCTATAACTATGTTATTTTTCACAAAAAATTATGTTATTTTCCTGTTAAGCACCCTGTTTCAGCATGAGCATGTTTTAGAACCTTATTTTTCATTATTATGTAATTTCATGCCAAATGTCATAATTTTGTAATTAAATGATTTTCTATGATATGGACATGATTTATGAGGTGTTAATATCATGGTTTTTGTCCGTATGATTCACCGTTTCTGTAGCGCCCGTGCTTTAACGGATTTGTAGCAGTTCGGATCTAGGCATTGTCCTGGTCGTTTTGGCTATTTTTGCGGATTTTTAGGCGTTCGTTGGGCATTTATAGGATTTGTTTAAGATTAATTGAATAATAAAGGGCATATTCACGATTTCTAAAACTTATGAGGTTTATTTGTAATTAGAGTTAATTTTTCAAAAAAAAATAATAAAACAAAATTTTTATAAACTCACGCACGCCTCTCTCTCTCCCCTCACTTTCTCTTTTCCTCTCTCTCTCTTTCTCTTTCGCACGGCGATGCTCCCCCCTCTCCCTTGGGTTTCGTGCATGCGGACCCCGGATCGAGGTGCAAGGGCAATCAACGGGACCGGCTCGACATGAGGATCGCGTTAGTGCCAGCCTCGTCACGGATGGTCGGCCGTGCTATTGCGTGGGCGTAAAAGCTTGTCGTGAGGTTTTCTCGAAGTACGTGCAGAGTTTATCGTCGGTTCCGCGAAAAAGGTAGGGGGATGGAATCCTTACCTCGCTAGAAGCGCATAGGTAGCACATGCATCGGCATCCGAGCTCGTTTTCCTAGGTTTTCATGCATTTTTACATGTTAGGCCTATTTTAGTTCAATTTGTGAAATTGCATGATTTGGGCTTTCTTTTGAGTTTGGATTGCATGTTTAGTTGTAGAATGGTTGTATGGCATGTGTGGATTGGTTTATTTTCGTTTTCTATTTCTTTAGGCCCTTCCGAGCGGTGTTTCGGCTGAGACCGAACCCGACCCACCATCACGTCGTCAATACGGCTGATAAGAGACCGTCCATCATTGTGCGACTAGCATTGGACCGCATATCCCCTTTAGGCGGTAGAAGCCCGACCGTCTAAGACCATAGGCGGTACAGTGTGGACCGTCCATCTCTGGGAACCTCTGTGAAGTGGTTTGCCCAACGGTCAACCTCAAACCGTTCGTCCCTTGTGCGGTTTGACCTAAACCGTACTATCTCTTTGTGCGGCACTACCAGGATCGTATATCCCTTTGACCAGTTATGGTGGTTCGTTTGAACGGCTTTGACTAGACCATCCTTACCCCTTGTGCGGTCTGTCGTAAGACCGTATATGTATTTCTGTTAGGTTTATTATTTTCTGTAATTTCAGTTAAATTGGTTTGTGGCTTGAGCGGTCGGAGGTCGACCGCTCAACATGTTATGCGGCCACGTGGTGACCGTATATGTGGTTTGTGCGGTGAGAGCAGAACCGCCCTTCTTTTAGAGCGTTTAGTTTTGCGGCTAAGTGCCAGCCGTTTATGTTGATACGTGCGGTTAAGTGCAAACCGTCTGACTCCTTTGAGCGGTTAAAGGAGGACCGTATGTATGTTCAGCGGCCAAGGTTGGACCGCCCTTCTTTGCAGAGTTTGAAATGGATTTTAATGTGTTCTATGATGCGAATAGGGCTATTTCCCTCACGTTCCTTGTGATAGAGCCACTAGTCGTAGCCCTACGACGCGGGTCAACCCACCTGGGAGGGGTGGTAGGGTATCCCAATCAACTGTTTGTAAGCTAGTTTCCGTGGGCCCCTGGCTTGGCCGTAGCGTCCTGCGGAGGGGGAAAACTAGCTGGAAGACCTGGTTCAGGCAAGAGTCAGTGTGTGCACACGTGGTCAGAGACAGGGACTGGCACTGACGAGTGTCGCTCTGACTAGTTACTCGGTTTGGTATTGGTTTTTTTACGCCTCTCCGTGTAGACGCTTACACGTGAGTTGCTAGAGGCCGCAGAGTAAGTCGTCAGGGACGCATCTGGTCTCTTTCTTCTAGTGAGGCTCTCTTGTTCTACGACGGAGTAGACTTCTCCTGTCACTCGGAAGTAGTGAGTAGATTTATTTTCAACACTGGTGTTTCGTGAGATTTGGTGTTAGCTGTTTATTTTACTGCGTAGTCAGATTTACAGCTTTATTATTATTTTAATTATGTCATTTGCCTGTTTAATTACTTATTGCATGCTGGTTGCCTTTACTTTTTGCATGCCGGTGTGTTAGTGCATTGTAGGGATCCGCGTGACCCCTACTGAGTCTGGCTGGGACTCACCCTTCCCTTTTGCAGGTAAGCCGCCCCAGCCTCCCGCCGCTTCGTCGTCGCGTCCGTTTGGTGATCGCGTGTAGGGTCGCCAGCTATAGTCGGTTCGTCTCTTGTTGTACTTTTGGCCGGGTATGCCCCGTGTAGTTGTACAGTGGACTTGTGCTCTGTTGTAAATCTGGACTAGTGTATATATTTACCACTTTGTTATTTTAAATTGCTTCCGCATTAATATTAATTTCTGTTGCTAATTGTCAATATTGCGCGTTGTAATTCCAATTCGTAATGCAATCCCTCAACAACCCTCACTAACCCTTTAGGGGCCTCATCAGCCTCTTGGGTGGCCTTCCCAATTCTTGGTATTGGTATAGCGATTTATCGGTATATCGGTATCCTGAGCTCTGGGTCGTCACAGCTGGTATCAGAGCATGAGTTGGGGAATTGTATTAGGAATTGAAATTACTTGAGCGAGTCCAGAACAAGTCCATCGAGTCGTCTATTGCTGGCTTAGGATGTTTTTCGTGTTTACTAATGGATTATTCGTTGCTTTGTTAGATTTAATATGCCGCCTCGTCGAGGAAGACCTCCTCGTGTCCCAAGGAATGTGCCGCAAAATGTTCCGAGGGATATCCCAAGAGCAGAAAGTGGTGCCTCTCATCCTCCTGTTGTTCCTGCACCAGCCCCAACTGCTGTCCCGCAAGCTGATCCGCCGGGTGGTCGTGGTAGAGCTCTCAAGAAATTCCTATTTTTTAACCCACCATCGTACGACGGTCAGTCTGACCCTGAGGTAGTGAGGCAATGGATTGATGCGACGGAGTGCGTATTTCTGGCAATGGAGTGCGCGGAGGATGAGAAGGTCCTGTTAGCAACTTTTCAGCTTCAAGGTGCAGCACTGAAGTAGTGGAAGGCAGAGTGGGCAGTTGCTTTCCGTTCCCGACCACTACGGTAGATCACCTGGCCAGAGTTGTGGCAGCTTTTGAACGTGCTTTTACTCCGGCTTGTCTCTAGATGGCTAAAGCTTATCAATTCATGGAGCTGATTCAGGGTGAAATGACCGTGGTGCAGTATCACAATAAGTTTCTGGAGTTAGGTCAATATGCGCCTCATATTCTTGCGAATGAAGCTATGAAGACGCAGCAGTTTTTGCATGGATTAAGGCCCGAGTTACGATTGCCGTTGTACGCGACTCGTGTAGCTGATTTGGATGGAGCGTATCAGGCAGCCGTGAATTTAGAGATGGAGTTAGCGAGATCTCGAGGGCAGCTTCCCGTTGCAGTTTCACCGACTATGCCGACCGTGCAGTTTCAGTAGGGCAGTCAGCAGCTTGCAGCAGGAGTTCAGTCTTTGGATTCTGGTACCGGTGATTCTCCATCTTTTTTTAAGCCAGTTCTTCGTGGAAGCATAAGAAGTCTAAGAAGCGATTTGACCAGCAGGCTCCTTCAAGCACTGTGCAGTAGACGTCTTCTTTTCAGCAGCGCCAGGGACCTTTTGTCAGTCAGCCGAGGATGTGTTCACGATGCGGTGGCAGCCATCCGGGTGTTCTGTGTTCTCTACCGGTGGTTTGTTATGCTTGCAGTCAGTCGGGTCACATAGCGCGAGACTATGCGCAGAGGCTGAGGCCAGTGCAGTTTTCACAAGTTACCCAACCGCAGCAGTAGTTTCAGTTTCGTTTACTTCCGCCGTCCTATCAGCAAGTGCCAGCGCCTTCGCAGCAGTCTTCTGCCCCCAGCCGTCAGTCGAGAGGCAAAGTTACCCATATCTCGCGTGCAGAGGCAATAGCGTCAAATCTGGTGGAAGGTACAGTTTTGATTTTTGGTCATCCAGCGCATGTTCTTTTTGATTCAGGTGCTACTCATTCATTTATTTCTGAGGATTTTCTTGCTCGCGTTGAGGAGCCGATGGTGGAAGTGGCCTGTAATCTACTTGTTGAGCTACCATCGGGAGATTTTATGGCTACTCCTGTGTGCCTAGAAGACTCCCCAGTTGTCATCAATGATCACCGGATGCCAGCGAAGTTCTATGCGCTACAGTTGGTTGATTATGATGCTATTCTAGGCATGGATTGGCTCGAGAAGTACGGTGCCGTGGTGAACTGTAGATTGAAGCGCATCTACTTCGTACCACGGGGGGAACCTGCTTTCTATTTTCAAGGTATGATTTGGTTCTTTCAGTTGCCTCCTTTTCCTTCCGTTTAAATTTCGGGGATGGAATTTCTTTAAGGAGGGAGGGACTGTAGCGCCCGTGCTTTAACGGATTCGTAGCAGTTCAGATCTATGCTTTGTCCTGGTCGTTTTGGCTATTTTTACGAATTTTTAGGCGTTTGTTTGGCATTTATAGGAATTTGTTTAAGATTAATTGAATAATAAAGGGCATATTCACGATTTTTAAAACTTATGACGTTTATTTGTAATTAGAGTTAATTTTTCAAAAAAATAATAATAATAAAATAAAAGTTTTATAAACTCACGCACGCCTCTCTCTCTCCCCTCACTTTCTCTTTTCCTCTCTCTCTCTTTCTCTTTCGCACGGCGACGCTCCCCCCTCTCCCTCGGGTTTCATGCGTGCGGACCCCGGATCGAGGTGCAAGGGCAGTCAATGGGACCAGCTCGACGCGAGGATCGCGTTAGTGCCAGCCTTGTCACGGATGGTCGGCCGTACTGTCGCGTGGGCGTAAAAGCTTGTCGTGAGGTTTTCTCAAAGTACGTGTAGAGTTTGTCGTCGGTTCCCCAAAAAAGGTAGGGGGATGGAATCCTTACCTCGCTAGGAGCGCATAGGTAGCACATGCATCGGCATCCGAGCTCATTTTCCTAGGTTTTCGTGCATTTTTACATGTTAGGCCTATTTTAGTTCAATTTGTGAAATTGCATGATTTGGGCTTTCTTTTGAGTTTGGATTGCATGTTTAGCTGTAGAATGGTTATATGGCATGTGTAGATTGGTTTATTTTCATTTTCTGTTTGTTTAGGCCATTCCGGGCGGTGTTTCGGCTGAGACCGAACCCGGCCCACCGTCACGTCGTCAATACGGCTGATAAGAGACCGTCCATCGTTGTGCGGCTAGCATTAGACCGCATATCCCCTTTAGGCGGTAGAAGCCCGACCGTCTAAGACCATAGGCGGTATAGTGTGGACCGTCCATCTTTGGGAACCTCTGTGAAGTGGTTTGCCCAACGGTCAACCTCAGATCATTCGTCCCTTGTGCAGTTTGACCTAAACCGTACTATCTCTTTGTGCGGCCCTGCCAGGACCGTATATCCCTTTGACCAGTTATGGCGGTTCGTTTGAACGGATTTGACTAGACCGTCCTTACCCCTTGTGTGGTCTGTCGTAAGACCGTATATGTATTTTCTGTTAGGTTTATTTCTTTTCTGCAATTTCGGTTAAATTGGTTTGTGGCTTGAGCGGCCGGAGGCCGACCGCTCAACATGTTATGCGGCCACGTGGTGACCGTATATGTGGTTTGTGCGGTGAGAGCAGAACCGCCCTTCTTTTAGAGCGTTTAGTTTTGCGGCTAAGTGCCAGCCGTTTATGTTGATACGTGCGGTTTAGTGCAAACCGTCTGACTCCTTTGAGCGGTTAAAGGAGGACCGTATGTATGTTGAGCGGCCAAGGTTGGACCGCCCTTCTTTGCAGAGTTTGAAATGGATTTTAATGTGTTCTATGATGCGAATAGGGTTGTTTCCCTCACGTTCCTTGTGATAGAGCCACTAGTCGTAGCCCTATGACGCGGGTCGACCCACCTGGGAGGGGTGGTAGGGTATCCCAATCAACGGTTTGTAAGCTAGTTTCTGTGGGCCCCTGGCTTGGCCGTAGCATCCTGCGGAGGGGGAAAACTAGCTGGAGAACCTGGTTCAGGCAAGAGCCAGTGTGTGCACACATGGTCAGAGACAGGGACTGGCACTGACGAGTGTCGCTCTGACTAGTTACTCGGTTTGGTACTGGTTTTGTTACGCCACTCCGTGTAGATGCTTACACGTGAGTTGCTGGAGGCCGCAGAGTAAGTCGTCAGGGACGCATCTGGTCTCTTTCTTCTAGTGAGGCTCTCTTGTTCTACGACGGAGTAGACTTCTCTTGTCACTCGGAAGTAGTGAGTAGATTTATTTTCAACACTGGTGTTTCGTGAGATTTGGTGTTAGCTGTTTATTTTACTGCGTAGTCAGATTTACAGCTTTATTATTATTTTAATTATGTCATTTGCCTGTTTAATTGCTTATTGCATGCTGGTTGCCTTTACTTTTTGCATGCCGGTGTGTTAGTGCATTGTAGAGATCCGCGTGACCCCTACTGAGTCTGGCTATGACTCACCCTTCCCTTTTACAGGTGAGCCGCCCCTGCCTCCCGCCGCTTCGTCGTCGCGTCCGTTTGGTGATCGCGTGTAGGGTCGCCAGCTGTAGTCGGTTCGTCTCTTGTTGTACTTTTGGCCGGGGTATGTCCCATGTAGTTGTACAGTGGACTTGTGCTCTGTTGTAAATCTGGACTAGTGTATATATTTACCACTTTGTTATTTTAAATTGCTTCCGCATTAATATTACTTTCCGTTGCTAATTGTCAATATTGCGCATTGTAATTCCAATTCGTAATGCAATCCCTCAACAACCCTCACTAACCCTTCAGGGGCCTCATCAGCCTCTTGGGTGGCCTCCCTAGTTCTTGGTATTGGTATAGCGATTTATCGGTATATCGGTATCCTGAGCTCTGGGTCGTCACAGTTTTACTCTCATCTCTTAAAGTCATTTTCATAAGTACATGGCGTATACTCCGGTATGCGACCATTAGATTCACATTGCACTTATAGGCACATCTCTTGGACTTATGAACCTCTCCGTCGGATATTCCTTCTATCGGACTAGGGGATTATGTTTCAAGGCCTCCGTAAGACTCCGCGAGCCTAGGATTCCCACTAGGACCCCGAGCTGGTTGTACCTTAAAACCCAATTGTTAGAAAGCACTTAACTGGTGTTTTTGGTGTTATGGACCTTAGCGGCCTGTGGACGACCGCTAGAGGCACCTAGCGGCCCTTTATCTGACCGCTAAATATCCCAAGCGGCCCTGTCATGACCGCAAGGCTCCAGAAGGTTTCATGCGTCGACTTTGTCTATAAAACGGTCTGAACATGACTGCATGCCAACCTTAAACGGTCCTATATAGACCGCTTGAGTGTGTAAACGGCCTAGTAAACGATCGCCGTTTTAAGAAACGGCCCTGGCATGACCGTTTCTGCCTCATGTGTCCTTAACCCAAGGTTTGACCTAAGGGTTGATTCTTAAGTTCCTAGATGGTCTATTGATTATCTAGAACCTGAAACCTTGTTCAAAAGTTATCTAATGAACTTTGAAAGTTAGTGAATGTACCGTTATGCTGCCGGAACGCCACCGTAGCGTAATGTCTATTTAAATCATCCTTAAAATCTCATGTTCTTAATTGAAGCATTCTTACCTTGATATTATTATCATGAAACTATCATTGAACTTGTTACATTATTGGCCACACTTGTTTGTTATATCTCGTGGAAGTAGCTGGATTTATAACTTGAAGATGCAAGATCGGGCACGGATTGTGTCCAAGGGCTCCATGCTAGTCCCCTCGACTGATTGTCGGAAACGTGTTATAAACCATGGGATATGATGATACTGTCATCGCATTGTGCTGGGAGTACTTTCTTTTATAAATGAGTGAAAACTACGCGGCTCATTATGGAAATTACATGCTTCATAATAACTTTCTAGTGCATAGCCTTTACAAGGTTGTGTAAGTACTTTCTAGTCACATGCTTGTACATTCTTGTACGTGAAAAGCCAAGCTTACATTCTTGCTATATACTTAATTGATCATGTTGTCAATTCTCATCCTTAATCGTATCATGTTACTTGTGTTACTTTGATTTTACACCGTATGTCTTACCGTATTTCATGTTTCTTCACTCTAGAGCTAAAATGTTAATCACTTAAACATTGCCTTCATGTTGATACGAAGATGCATACTGGGCATGTGTGCTCATACCTAGTTTCTCATCTTTTCAGGAAATACCAGTGAATCGGAGTCGGATTATGCAAATAGCGGGTCCGAGAGCGATTGATGGTCCATTGGAATGAGAGAAGCCCCAGTTATCTAGTGTCTAGTCAAGTCACATTGTAATTTTTGATTTCTTGAGTCGTATGATGTAAGGATGTCAAAAGTCATGGTCTTATGTACTTTTCAGATATTATTATTAAATAAAAGTTGGAATTTTGAGCAGTTATTTGTGCAATTACTTTTATGTGATTGACTTGCGCTCTGATTTTCTTACTTGCGAGAGGCTTAACATGCCGGTTGGTCATGTTCCCGAGATTCTCTTCCACTGTATTAAAAGCTCAGGGCATGATAGTTAAAGTGGTATCAGAGCCTAGGCCTAAGAAAGTCCTAGGAAAATGTCATGTCATAGGTTAAGTCCAAGGTTAAGGACCCATACCTATGAATTAGGAAGAAATTCTGAACCCATGTGAGAATTGGGTAGAAACTTGGGTGAGATAGTTATATAGAAATTAGCTTAGGGTAAATCTTCCCGATCCGAAGGAAAATAACTAAATGTCCACTTTCTCAGGTACCTTGATTCTCGATGGCTCATCATGTGAACGGGGATGATATGCAGCAAACTATTGCAGGTCTTACCCAAGCCTTGCAAACCGTGACCCAAGCTGGTGCAAGGGCTGGCGCGGGTAGCTTGCACAGTAATTTCCAGAGTTTAAATCCTCTAAGATTCTCGGGATCTTCTAACCCAGATAAAGCAGAGAACTGGATCGATGAGATGAACTGGATATTTGACGTCATGCAATGCACCAGTCAAGCAAAGGTTCGTCTTGCCATGTTCCAACTCAAAAAAGATGCGCGAACTTGGTGGAAGTCTATTCCGGCACCGCCTCCGAATGCTCCACACACTTGGGAGGGATTTCTCACTCTCTTCCTAGACAAATACTTTTTCGAACATGTCAAGGAGAGGAAGGTGACAGAATTCACGTCGCTACGTCAAGGCATGATGACGGTAGTAGAATATGAACTATAATTTTTCCGCTTGGCACCATATGCTCAACATTTAGTGAGCACCGAACTTCTAAAGGCCAATCGCTTCATGGATGGGCTACGACCCATCTTCATTCAGCAACTTGGCCCACATAATATTCGGACCTATGCAGAGATGGTCCAATGGGCACACTTGTGTGAACGGACCTTGGAGAAGGTCGATAAACTCAAAGGCAAAGGGGAGGAGCCGAGCCGAAAGTCTGATCGGCAAGAAAGGAAAGAGAAAAAGTTCAGCATCACTTACAACTCTCAGGATAACAAGAAGAGATCCTAGAATGGGAATGGCAAGGATGATCGCCGAAACAAGAAGGTAAAAGAAGAAGAAAAGGCTATCACAACTGCTTGCTCATTATGTGACAAATTTGATCATTCGGCCAAAAAATGTTGGAAGTGCTTGGGTGCATGCCTACGATGTGGAAGTTGGGAGCACCGCATGCCTGACTGTCCTCTCATGAAGGAGTAACAATCTACAAGGAACAATGGTGGATGAAAGCGGCAAGCTAGATTGAATGCCGTTCTGGATGAGGAACCAACCAAAGAAGGGGAACTCATTGAAGGTACAATTCATATTTGTTCTCATCATACTTTTGTGTTATTTGATACGGGTGCTACTCACTCCTTTATTGCTAGTTCCTTTGCAAAAATATTGTCTTTTTCACATGTTCCCTTACCATCAGATTTAACCATAGTAACACCTTTAGGTTCAGGAACGAAATTGAAAATGTATTTCCCTAATAGTGAAGTCACTATAGAAGGTCATAATATTCATGCTAATCTCATATGCCTTGATATGGAAGGCTATGATGCCATATTAGGAGTTGATTGGCTTGTAGACCACGACGCCTATATAAATTGTCAAAATAGGATAATCTCTTTTCGAAAACCAGGTCTTCCGTGATTTTCCTTCCTTGGTATCAAATATAGGAAGCATCCTGCTCTCATCTCTTCTCTTCACGCCTGCAGACTTATCTCACAAGGTTGTGAAGCTTTCCTTGCCTCCGTAGTAGTTACTGAGTCTAAGGAAATTTAGATAGACGAAATCCCCGTAGTTAAGGAGTTTCATGATGTTTTTCCTTCTGAATTGCCTGGTTTACCGCCCGAGAGGGAGGTTAACTTCACCATTGAACTCACACTCGGAGCAGCACCTGTGTTAATAGCTCCTTATAGGATGTCCCCCACGGAGTTGAAAGAATTAAAGAAGCAACTTCAAGAGTTACTGGAAACCGGCTTCATTCGACCTAGCACATCCCATTGGGGTGCGTCAGTCTTATTTGTTAAAAAGAAGGACGGTTCCCTCAGGTAATGCATCGACTATCGACAATTGAATCAACTTACCATCAAAAATAAATATCTATTGTCGCGTATTGATGAGCTATTTGACCAACTTTCTGGCGCGGAATACTTCTCCAAGATTGACCTCAAGTCGGGCTATCATCAACTGAGGATCAAGGAGGATGACATTTACAAGATTGCTTTCCGTAGTAGATACGGACACTATGAATTTGTGGTTATGCCGTTTGGATTAACCAATGCACCTGCTGCATTCATGCAACTAATGAACAATGTGTTCCAACCATATCTTGATCAATTTATTGTCGTGTTCATTGATGATATCCTTATCTATTCTTAAATGAAGGAGGAACATGAAGAACATCTTAGAGTTGTGCTGCGAACCTTACAAGAACACCAACTCTATGCTAAGTTGAATAAATGTGAGTTTTGGCTTAAGGAGGTCTCTTTCTTTGGCCACATTATTTCTAAAGAAGGCATTGTAGTAGATCCTTCTAAAGTTGAAGCTGTTAAGAACTGGAGCCGACCAAATACTATATCTAAAGTTTGGAGTTTCATTGGCCTGACTGGTTACTATAGGCGATTTATCAAGGATTTCTCCAAGATCACCGCTCCTTTAACAAGACTCACTAGGAAAGAAAATCCTTTCTAGTGGACAAAGGAATGAGAATAAAATTTCTTGGATCTTAAGGAACATCTCACCACGGCACCTGTACTGGCATTGCCCGTTGAAGGTGGCGGATTTGAAGTTTATATCAATGCATCCGGCATTGGCCTGGGGTGCTTACTCATGCAAAATGGCAAGGTGATTTGCTATGCTTCAAGACAATTAAAGTAGTATGAGGAGAATTATCCTATTCATGACCTAGAGCTGACTATTGTCATATTTGTCTTGAAGATTTGGCGTCATTATCTTTATGGAGAGAAATTTACTGTATATTCAGATCACTAGGTGAATGCTGTAGCTGACGTTCTTAGTAGAAAACTGGTGGAAAAGTTATCAAGTCTTCTGGAAGGTATGACTAATCTTATTTCTAAACTTGCTCAGTTGAATTTAGATGTTGATGTGAAGAAAAAAGATTGCTTTATAGCCAATATCTGGACTCAACCTACATTGATTGAAGATCTAGTCAAGTTACAAGAGAATGAGCCTATATTATTAGAGATTAAGGCTGATATGGAACAACGATCAGATTTCTCTATTACAAATGACGAAAGGTTATTGTTTCGAGGTCGTATTTGTATTTCGGATCATGCTGATACTAAGAGGATGATCTTAGAAGAAGCTCATAAATCGTAATATATTGTTCATCTTGGTGCTACCAAGATGTATCAAGACCTTAAAAGGGATTATTGGTGGCCCAATATGAAGAGAGAGATAGCAGACTACGTATCACGTTGCCTTACTTGTCAACAAATTAAGATAGAACATCAAAAGCCTGCTAGAAAACTACATCCCTTGGAAATTCTGGAATGGAAATGAGAGAGTATAGGGATGAATTTTATCATGGGACTTCCTAAATCAAGAGGTGGACATGATGGGATATGGGTGATCATAGACCATTTAACAAAATCGGCTCATTTTCTACCTATTAAAAGCTGAGGGTCTATAGATATCTTGGCTGCTACATATATAAAGGAGATTGTTAAATTACATGGTGTCCCTGTCACCATTGTTTCTGATCGAGACCCTCGATTTACTTCACAATTTTGGAAGGGTCTACAATATTCTTTAGAGACCCGATTGAATTTTAGCACTGTGTTTCATCCACAAACTGATGGACAAACTGAAAGGACCAATCAAGTGGTGAAAGATATGCTAAGAGCATGTGTTATAGACTTCGGTGGAAGCTGGCATGACCATTTACCTTTAGTGGAATTTGCCTACAACAATAGCTACCAATCTAGCATAGAGATGGCACCGTTTGAGGCACTATATGGAAGAAGTTGCCGCACACCTATATGCTAGGACGAGGTCAATGATAGACAAATTCTAGGCCCTGATCTTGTTCGAGATACAACCGACAAGGTAAAGGTGATAAGAGAAAGGCTCAAGATGGCCCAAGATAGGCAAAAGTCATATGCTGACAACCGAAGGCGAGACCTGAAATTTTAGGTGGGAGATCATGTATTTCGCAAGGTTTCCCCTGGTCGTGATATTCGCAGGTTTGGTATTAAAGGTAAGCTTACACCAAGATTCATTGGCCCTTTTGACATTCTTGAAAGAGTGGGAGAAGGGGCGTATCGTCTAGCATTACCTCCGCAGTTGGCTAGAGTTCATGATGTATTCCACATCTCTATGTTAAAGAAATATGTCTATGATCCGTTCCACGTCATCACTTACGATGATCTGGAGATTCAAAAAGATTTGACGTACGAGCAAAAGCCGATCAAAATAATTGAACAAGAAGCACATCAACTTCGGAAAAAAACTATTCCCATTATCAAAGTGCAATGGAGCAAATCTTGGCCATACGAAGTAACATAGGAGACGGAAGAAGCCATGCGCAGGAGATTTCTCGAGCTATTCAACTGTAAGTATACTCTCCATAAAATTCATGTTTTTAATTTGGGGACTAAATTCTCTTAAGCGGGGGAGGGTGTAATATCCCAAAAATTTATATAAACTATTTTGAAATTTTTTGAGATTTTCTAGAGTTAAATAGAATTAATCCAAGCTTAATGGATTATTAAATGAATTAAAGAATTGTTAATTAAATTAAAAAGGCCCTATACTAATTAATGGACCATGCCCATTTAAATAGGCCACATAACCTAAAAAGGCCTAGCCCATATTCTAGAGCATCATTTATATTTTTAAAGGGATAAATAGGCTAATAATGAGAGATAATATCAATAGAGTTTGAAATAGTTCAAATTCAGCGCTAAAGGGTAAAAACGGTCTATCGAACGACTACTTGGGAACAGTAGCGGCCCTCCAATGATCGCTACTCTCTCCAGATTCTGTGAATGGAAGAAGGCATGAAAAGTTGGGATCTTTGGCATCCAAATCGCCTAAGATCAATGCTATCCCTTAGTTAGAAGAGTCTAGAATGCTTGAGGATCAAATTCAAACCCTAAATAGGACTCTAGGTGCGTTCCAATCCTCAAAGCCCTAGCTAACCTTATAAATAGACCTTAAGTTTTACATGTGCGACCCCTACTTTTGCCTCACGTGGAACTAAGGTAAGGAAGCATTATTTCAGCTAGGTTCTTTAGAATATTTTGTTCATAATAGTAAGGTCTAGCTGCCCTTAAAATTTCACGCTAGGAGATCAAGCTTTCAGGGAGAACAAGGCTTGCAAAATCGTTGGTTTGGTGCAAGGAACCCAGGAAACTATGCGACCGGGTTAGGAAGAATAGCATATTAGAAGCCCTAAATGAGGTAATTGGAAGTTGGTTCTTTAGACTTAATTGTTCACCTTAGTACCCTCTTCTTACCATCCAACTTTCGTGGGCATAGGTGAAGAGAATTAGAAGTTAGAAGGCCACGAAGTTGATGGTTCAATTCAGAATGAGCAGAAACTAAGGTCAACTTCCAACCCTAAATTCGATGTTTAGAGCTCCGTCCAGAGGTAGGTTACCTCATGAATGGCTTAAACTTGATGTTAGGAGTAAAAGCCCTCAAATTGTAGTCGATTTCATGCATTGTGCTTAGAGTATTTACTGTTTTATTGGGACTGTGCATTTAGTTTAATTCCCATGCATGAATTAAGCCCTAATGCAATTAAGATGAAAATTTTTTGTCTATTTCACACCAACCCCTGCATGTTCTTGGTCTATTTGCTTTCTAGCATATTTTACAGCATGTTTTTCCATGCATAACTTGTCCAAGTTTAGTATTTATACTTGTTTTATAACTTCTGTCAGCCAGCCAGAAGGTGACTTTAAAGGGGCCGCAAGGGAATATTTACGGTCTAATGAATGACCGTTTTACCCTTTTGGGGCAGTCTATCGCAAGACCATTTCTATCATTCAGACGGCTAGCCCCTGACCGTTTCCTGGTTCTGAGAGCTAGTCCGAGCCTATTTCAATTCTATATATTAGAAACCCTATAATTATGTTATTTTTCACAAAAAAATTATGTTATTTTCCTGTTAAGCACCCTATTTCAGCATGAGCATGTTTTAGAACCTTATTTTTCATTATTATGTAATTTCATGCCAAATGTTATAATTTTATAATTAAATGATTTTCTATGATATGGACATGATTTATGAGGTGTTAATATCATGGTTTTTGTCTCTATGATTCACAGTTTCACTCTCATCTCTTAAAGTCATTTTCATAAGTACATGACGTATACTCCGGTATGCGACCATTAGATTCACATTGCACTTATAGGCACATCTCTTGGACTTATGAACCTCTCCACTGGATATTCCTTCTGTCGGACTAGGGGATTATATTTCATGGCCTCCGTAAGACTCCGCGAGCCTGGGATTCTCACTAGGACGCCGAGCTGGTTGTACCTTAAAACCCAATTGTTAGAAAGCACTTAACCGGTGTTTTTGGTGTTCTGGACCTTAACGGCTTGTGGACAACTGTCAGAGGCACTTAGCGGCCCTTTATCTGACCGCTAAATATCCCAAGCGGCCCTATCATGACCGCAAGGCTCCAGAAAGTTTCATGCGGCGACTCTGTCTATAAAACGGTCTGAACATGACCGCATGCCTACCTTAAACGGTCCTATATAGACCGTTTGAGTGTGTAAACGGCCCAGTAAATGATCGCCTTTTTAAGAAACGGCCCTGCCATGACCGTTTCTATCTCATGTGTCATTAACCCAAGGTTTGACCTAAGGGTTGATTTTCCTAAGTTCCTAGATGGTCTATTGATTATTTGAACCTGAAACCTTGTTCAAAAGTTATCTAATGAACTTTGAAAGTTAGTGAATGTACCGTTATGTTGTCGGAACGCCACCGTAGCGTAATGTCTATTTAAATCATCATTGAAATCTCATATTTTTAATTAAAGCATTCTTACCTTGATATTGTTATCATAAAACTATCATTGAACTTGTTACATTATTAGCCACACTTGTTTGTTATATCTCGTGAAAGTAGCTGGATTTATAACTTGAAGATGCAAGATCGGGCACGGATAATGTCCAAGGGCTCCATGCTAGTCCCCTCGACTGATTGTCGGAAACGTGCTATAAACCATGGGGTACAATGATACTGGCATCGCATTGCGCTGGGAGTACTTTCTTTTACAAATGAGTGAAAACTACGAGGCTCATTATGGAAATTACATGCTTCATAATAACTTTCTAGTGCATAGCCTTTACAAGGTTGTGTAAGTACTTTCTAGTCACATGCTCGTAGATTCTTGTTCGTGAAAAGCCAAGCTTACATTCTTGCTATATACTTACTTGATCATGTTGTCAATTCTCATCCTTAATCGTATCATGTTACTTGTGTTACTTTGGTTTTACACCGTATGTCTTACCGTATTTCATATATCTTCACTCTAGAGCTAAAATGTCAATCACTTAAACATTACCTTCATGTTGATACGAAGATACCTACTGGGCATGTGTGCTCATACCTACTTTCTCGTCTTTTCAGAAAATACCAGTGAATCAGAGTCGGATTATGCAAATAGCGGGTCCGAGAGCGATTGATGGTCCATTGGAATGAGAGAAGCCCTAGTTATCTAGTGTCTAGTCGAGTAGCATTGTAATTTTTGATTTTTTGAGTCGTATGATGTAAGGATGTCAAAATTCATGGTCTTATGTACTTTTCAGATATTATTATGAAATAAAAGTTGGAATTTTGAACAGTTATTTGTGTAATTACTTTTATGTGATTGACTTGCGCTCTGATTTTCTTGTTTGCAAGAGGCTTAACATACTGGATGTTCACATTCCTGAGATTCCCTTCCCCTGTATTAAAAGCTCGGGGCATGACAAGACGGCCATAGGAGGACCGTCACTTCCAAGAGATGGCCCTGGCCAAACCATTTCCTGCCTGTTCAATTCTTCGAGTAGCGGCCAGGCTATGATCGCCATTTCCTGTTTGTGGCCATAGAGGTTACCGCCACTTGATTTGCCAGTTAGGTAGCGGCCATGCTATGACATCCACTTCATGTTTGCGACCATAGGGGTGACCGCCACTTGTTCTGGGTGTTTCTTTTGCCGGTTTGGCTTTCCGGTTGGCTTGGCTTCGACCCCTTGGTTAACCCATTGTTCCGTGGATGTCTTGGACGTCCTATGAGGGCTGTGACCATGTTATAGGGTGTCTGGGAGTACCATTGTACCGAGCGGTATTCCGTGTTATTTCGAGGGTCATTGTGGTTTCTGGTCAACCCGGTTGTGACCAGTGGTTAATACGTGACCTCGTGAGTGTCTCGTCTATCCCGTGAGGATCGAGACCTAGTTTTGGACGCTTGGAGGTATTGTCTTACCTCGATTTGCATGTCCATGTGGTTTGAGGGCTTCGATGATCCCTCATGTTCCGTGTTTCTTGTTATGCGGAATTGTGAGTCCATTGAGCGGCCTAGGGGCCGAGGACTTCCAATTGATGTGGATCCAGCTATTGTGTGCCGCTTCCATATGTTTATCAAGGATTGACTTAGGGACTAGGCTGATTGGCGGCGTGTTACCGCTTTGTGCGATGATCTTGACTCGAGTCTTGTGACTCAAGGATCGTTATGTTAGGAGGTCTAGTTGACTGTCCTGAGTCTGGTGGCAGTTGTATGCTACCTTGTGTCCCGAGTACTTGTGACAGGTGCATGTTTAGCCTATCCGTACTTCGCTATTTTGAGTCTCTGTGTCTAGTGAGCCTCCACTAGTCGTAGCCTAACGACACTTCCGTGTGTCGGCCCACCTGAGAGTGGTGGCGGGGTGAGTTCTCGATAGAGATGGTTTGGAGGCCGGTTGCCATGGGCCCCTTTGTCTTGCCGTGAGAGTCCTACGGGAGGGGAAAATCAGCTAGAGGCATGGCTCAAGATATTGAGCTTGTGTGTGTACACGTGGTCAGGAGCGTTTATACCAGCGCCGACGGGCGTGGCCCTGACTAGTCACTCGTTACTGTTGTTCATTGGTTACTTGTTCAGTGTCTCAGTTACCACGTTCGAGGTGAGTGGGAGACGCTTGAGACGCAGTGTAAGATGTCAGTGGATGCATCTGGCTTTTCTTCTAGTGAGGAGGTGCTTCTGTCATATGACACATGACTTGTGTGTTAAGTATATTCACGTGATTTTGATGAAAACAAAACCCAGGACGTACGTTCTATCACGCGTTATCTATTAACAATCATGTTCGACTTTCATTCGCATTCAAAGCCTAAGTTCATCATGCACTATGTTCAAATGCTTAATCCTTTCCAAATGCATAAATCCACTTTGGTTTCTAAACTAACCAGGCTAAGCACAACCCACTCACCTTGATTGGAACAAGGTAGCCATAAACTGATTCGTTCATATATTATGTTGCATTGGCTAAATTCTTTATTTTTTACAGGAATTCCAGCCAGCGGTCGACCGCCAGCCAGGGCCGGTCGACCGGTTTTCCCAGAACTAAACGGCCCATTTCCTGTAAAATTCTGGTCGACCGCCCCATATATCGATCGACTGCTAGTCTCGAAAGCCTTCATTTTTGACTTTGTGTTCTCAATGTGGGAAGCTTTATTCATTGGGTTTGTTTAATCCAAAAGTCACCAGACTTACCATGATTTGTGGATCTGGTTCCTGGCTTGTCTCTTGACCATTCAAGAGTTATAAAAACATCTCTTTGGGGCTTGTAACCCTAATCATCCAAGAGAGCTCAAGGAGGCTATCAAGGGGAGATTCAAGTGCTGGTACTGTAGCCGTGAACAGTGCTCCGAGAAGGATGTTCTTCATCCACCTTCAAGTGATCCAAGTCACATCTGGAGCAGATCAATCCCAAGCCAAGTGGAGATCAAACTCCATCCAAAACCTTCTTCATCAACTAAGGGGGAGCTTGAATCTGAAGTTTTCTTTTTGTGTCTTCCATTCGATTTCTATTTCAGATTCAAGTGTGTGTTCTTGTAATATTTGAATACTTGTATGCGTGTGGATCTACGAAGATCTGTGTGTGTGTGGGTGTGTGTTTATTTCTTCACATCTCTTTGTGATTCGGTGCTTGTGCACCTTTGTGGGAGTTCTGAACTCACACGAGTGTGTGTGTGTGCTTTGATCTTGTAACCTTCTACAAGATAGTGTGTGAATCCTCACAGTCGGTGAGGGGTGGACGTAGGTTGCAGTTGTTGCATCCGAACCACCTAAAAATCGTGGTCTTCTGTGTGGTTTGCTCCTTATCCTCTACCTCCAATTCTACTCTAGCACATTTGCATATTGGATCATCTGTTTTCATTGTTAGATTTAGCTTGATTAATCATTCTACGGGACATCTCAGGTATATCAAAAGGTGATTTCTGATCGACAAAGTTAGTCTTGTCGGGAGGAAAATACCTTCTGTGAGAGAATCTTTAGATTCCCGAACTCCGCCCCGTACCAAAGAACTGCTGTAGGGGTTGAGTTAGCTAGACTCTTTTCTGTAATTCATCAGATCTATACGTGATTGTTGCTTGCTCTTAATACGTGTTCAAATCAGTTAAAAGTTTTTTAAAATTTATCATCACCAAATTCACCCCCCCCTCTTGGGTGTCATTGATCGCGGGACTTCAATTGGTATCAGGGCTAAGGCTCTATTTCTTTTAGATCTAACGATCTAAGGTAAGATCCAGATCAATGGCAAACAAGGGTATGATGCCTGAGGGCCACTCCATTCATCATTCTCCATACATCGATGGCTCAAATTACTCCTATTGGAAAAATAGAATGCATGTTTTCTTGAGAGCCCAGGAGTATGAGATCTAGAGAGTTGTGGACATGGGTCCTTACAAACTCTCTGACGATGAAGAGAAATGGACACCCGAGGAAATTAAGAAATGCACCGTCAATTTTAATGCTATGAATATTATGCAATGTGCCATACATCCTAATGAATTCTCTCGTGTATCCATGTGCAGTTCAGCAAAGGAAATGTGGGATAAATTACGGCTCATTTATGAGGGAACCTCCGAGGTCAAGGAGACCAAGGCAAATCTCCTCGTAAGAGATTATGAGCTATTCAAAATGAAGCCTGAAGAAACAATTTCA
The DNA here is from genome assembly GCA_022559845.1 of Amorphophallus konjac. Lineage (NCBI taxonomy): Eukaryota > Viridiplantae > Streptophyta > Magnoliopsida > Alismatales > Araceae > Amorphophallus > Amorphophallus konjac. The sequence goes on from CM040122.1 coordinate 149,962,685, forward strand.
GAGATGTTCGCAAGATTAACTGAGATCACAAATGGTCTCAAAAGCCTTAGAAAGACACAAACTCCGATCTTGTAAGAAAGGTTCTGAGATCACTTCCATCAGCATGGCACACAAAAGCCACAGTGGTTGAGGATTCGAAGAACCTGTTCACACTCTCTCTGGATGAGCTCATAGGGTCACTCATGACCTATGAGATAAATATGAAGAGAACAGTCGAGGAAGATACGAAGAAGAAGAAAGTGGTTGGACTGAAAGCTCATCAATCTGATGAAGACTTTCAAGAAGAAGAATCCAGCGAGGGAATTAATGAAGAAGAAGACTTGGCTATGATAACTCACCAAGTAAGATATTTTTGAGAAAGAAGAGGAATTTCCTAGGCAACTTCAAAAAGGGTCAAAGGAAGTCCATTCAAATCAAGAGCGAGTCAAGTAAGCCCAACAATGCCATTTGCTATGAATGCAAGAAGCCCGGACACATGAGAGGAGAGTGTCCAGATCTGAAGAAGAAGTTCAAGAAGGAGAAATTCAGAAAGCCAAAAGCAATGGTCGCTACATGGAGCGACGAAGAGGAAGAGCTGTCCGAAGAAGAGCTCGGAGAGCTCATGGAGAGCCTATGCCTCATGGCACATGAAGATGACTCGATAGAGGTAAATTCTGACCCTGATTTTATTTCAAATGAACAATGGGAGTCGGAATATGAAAAATTGTATACAAAATATAAAAGAATCAGATCTGAAAATAAAACTCTCAAAAAGAAAATTGATGATTCATCACATGAGGATATCTTTGTTAAATTTGAGAAACTGGAATAAGAATGGTTTGAGTTAACAGAGGAAAAAGAAACCATGCTTCAAATAATTTTAGATCTTGAAAAAATCAAAGAGGAGTTATCTTGCAAAATGTCTGAAATGGAGAAAGTGTGTGAAAAAATGAAAACTGAAGAAAAAATTTTGAAATCCACAAATTCATAACTTAAAAAGAAAACTGTGAGTTTGGATAAAGAAGTGGCTGAACTTCAGTCCACCTTATCAAGGTTTGTCAAGGGCAAACAAAATCTAGATAACTTGTTGGGAGTAAGAGTCAATTTCCAGAAGGAAGGATTGGGATACACTCCCCAAAATAAAAAATCCTTTGAGCATAAAATCACTACATCCTATGTTCATGAAAAAGAAAACAACCATGCTTCATGTTCCAACTCTAAGCCAAAACATGTCCAACCCAAACCATGACAACTTTAAAGAAAGTTTGCACCTGTTAATTGTTATCATTGTAGTAGATTTGGTCATGTTGTTGCAAATTGCTGGTTCAAACAAAATTCACCAAGAAATCATGCTTTCTGGATCAAGAAAAGATATGCACAGAATTGGACTAACTTCTACGGATCCAAACTAGCTTGGGTTCCAAAATCATTTGTGTGAAAATGTTATTTCTTACAGATATGTCTTGAAGCCAGGGGGAGCAAATGGTACTTGGATAGCGACTGCTCAAGGTATATGACAGGGGACAAGAATGTGTTCTCTACACTGCAAGATAATGATGGAGGTTCAGTTGCGTTTGGAGGCAAGGACAAAGGTAAAATCATTGGAATCGGCAATATAAGTAAGAATTCTAAAATTCTTATCGAGAATGTCCTTTTGGTGAAAGGCTTAAATCACAATCTTTTGAGCATAAGCCTGTTGTGTGATAAGGGTTTTAAAATTATTTTTGATGAAACCCACTGCCTTGTCATAAATAAAACCTCTAATGAAATCAGATTCATTGGCAAGAGAAGCAACAATGTCTATACTATTGATCTAGATGATGTTTCCCGTGATGATGTGTGCTTGGTAGCAAACAATCATGATAATGCATGGTTATGGCACTGAAGACTAGGTCATGTTAGTTTTAGAGTAATCTCCAAATTGTCTAAATATGATTTAGTAAATGGTTTGCCAAAATTAAAATTTGAAAGTGATAAAATCTGTGAGGCTTGCACAAAAGGCAAGTAAACTTGTATATCTTTCAAAAATAAGAACATTGTTTCTACCTCTCGACCTTTGGAATTGCTGCATCTTGATTTGTTTGGCCCAACTAGGACATCCAGCCTAGGAGGGAAATCCTATGGTTTTGTGATTGTTGATGATTATTCCAGATTTACATGGGTGTTATTTCTATCCAATAAAAATGATACATTGATGGAGTTTCAAGTGTTTTACAGAAAAATCTAAAATGATAGAGGCTACCTTATCACTACCATTCAAAGTGATCTTGGTGGGGAATTTGAAAATCATGAATTCAGTAATTTTTGTGAAGAGTAGGGGTACACACACAATTTTTCATCACCAAGGACGCCCCAACAAAATAGAGTGGTGGAGAGGAAAAATAGAACATTGATAGACATGGCACGGACCATGTTAAGTGAAAATTCTCTACAAAAATACTTTTGGACTGAGGCGGTAAGTACAACGTGTTACATCATCAACAGGGCAATGGTAAGGCCTATTTTGAAGAAAACTCTCTATGAGCTCTACAAGGGTAAGAAACTGAATATTTTCCATCTTAAACCCTTTAGATGTTCATGTTTCATCCTGAACAATGGTAAGTCCAATCTAGGTAAGTTTGATAAGAAAAGTGACAAGGAAACTTTCCTAGGCTATGCACTTAACTCTAGAGCTTATCGAGTGTTTAATAAATGGACTTTGGTTGTTGAAGAAAGTCCTCATGTGATTTTTGATGAATCTGAACTAAAACTGACTACTCAAATTGTGGATGCAGGAGAAGCCCCCAAAAATTCAACTAATGCTGGAACATCTAAAGCCAAGGATGAACCAAAGGAGGGAATACCCAGCAAGAGTGAATAAGATGAAGATCCTTCAATTGAAACACTGCAAGAGCAGTAAGTGCAGCACCCCGACTTTCCAAGCAGCTCAAACTTCTTGAAAGATCACCCAGCTGAAAACATCATCGGTAATCCTCAAGATGGGGTAAGAGCGAGATCATCACTAAGGCAAGTAGAACAAGAGGATTTGATAGCCTTAATCTCACAAGAAGAGCCTAAGGATATTCATGAAGCTCTTCAAAATGAATCATGGATCCATGCTATACATGAAGAGTTGCACTAGTTCGAAGGAAACCAGGTGTGGACTCTTGTGCCGCGGCCTAAGAATCAATCCATAATTAGAACCTGATGGTTTTTAGAAATAAATTGAATGATACGGGATTGGTTGTTAGGAACAAGGCCCGGCTTGTAGCCAAAGGGTATAGCGAGGAGATGGGTATTGATTTTGATGAGTAATTTGCACCGGTTGCTCGTCTAGAGGTAGTCTGAATTTTACTATCTTATGCTTGCTCATCTAACTTCAAATTATTTCAAATGTATGTTAAATCTGCGTTTCTAAATGGGTATATCAAAGAGGATGTCTTTGTAGAACAACCTCAGGTTTTGAAGACCCCAAACATCCACAACATGTGTACAAGCTCCAGAAGGCCTTGTACGGACTGAAGTAAGCACCAAGGGCATGGTATGAACGGCTCACCTCATTTCTGATTGAAAATGGTTTCAAGAGAGGTAAGGTTGATCAAACACTTTTCACAAGGAAATTAGGTAAAGATATATTAGTAGTTCAAGTGTATGTGGATGACATAATTTTTGGAGCTACTAATAATACGTTATGTTATGAATTTGTAGAAATTGTGTAAGGAGAATTTGAGATGAGCTTAATGGGTGAACTAACATTCTTTCTTGGACTACAGGTGAAGCAAACATCTGAGGACATTTTCATAAGTCAAGCCAAGTACACAATGGAGCTTTTGAAAAAATATGGGATGGCTGAAGCAAAACCTTTGTCAACTCTAATGGTCACAACCTCGAAGTTAGACAAAGATGAAAATGGTAAAACAGTAGATCTTACACTGTTTCGAGGTATGATCGGATCACTACTGTATCTTATAGCATGCCGCCCTGACATTCAATTCAGTGTATGTCTTTGTGCCCATTTTAAATCATGCCCTAAAGAATCTCATTTATCTACTGTTAAACATATTTTTAGATACTTACTTGGCACAATAGATTTTGGCTTGTGATTTCCATCGGTAGTTCTTTTGATTTGATTGCATACACCGATGCGGATTATGTCGGATGTATTGTAGATCGAAAAAGTACTAGTGGGTACTGTCAGTTTCTTGGTGGGTGCCTAGTCTCATGGACCTCCAAGAAACAACATTCAGTAGCTCTCTCAACGGCCGAGGCTGAATATGTAGCCACCGGAAGTTATGGAGCCCAAGTACTTTGGATCAAAAATCAATTACTTGATTTAGATATTGAAATGAAATGTATGCCAATCTTGTGTGATAATACCAGTGCAATCAGTTTGTCAAAAAATCATGTTCAACATTCTAGGACCAAGCATATTGATATTCGTCATCACTTTCTGAGAGATCATGTAGGAAAAGGGGTCTTTGAATTGAATTTTATTGACACACACAATCAGCTAGTTGACATCTTCACAAAACCCCTAAACCAGGATCAATTTAACAAGATAAGAAGAGAACTTGGGATGTGCAAGGGTGAGAGCATTCATGCATAGGTTTGCACTTAGGATAAGAGTTGCATTTGTAAAAATTCATATGCATCAAGGGTAGGAAAATATGCATATTGTCTCTGTTTACTTTTAATACCTTGTGTGTTCACATACACCCCTGCATGCTTGAATGTATTTATACTTATATCCCTCCTTGAAAAATATTTCTAAGGCCAGATATTCCTTAGTTAAATAATTATGGACTCAGTGATGTCGGATCTAAGGAAACTTCTGAGGGGGAGTTAGAAACTTTCCTCAAATATCCATATCTCCATTTCTCTCCTTCAAATCTGAAGGTCGGATGATAGTCCTCCCCATATACAAAAAAAATGATAAAACTAAAAAACTTGAATGAAAAAAAGGAACAAAAAATTACAAAAATTGGGGTTTTTGGGGCTAGCGGTCGACCGCCGCCCCCGCACCGGTCGACCAGTGGCGGTGAACCGGCCCGATCGGGTCTCAACCGAGCCATCTTATATGGGGGTCCAACACCCCATTCCCTCATTCTATCACCTCCACTCTCTCTCATACCACATTTCTTAACCCTAGAACCTCAAAACTCCATCTCCCAAGCCCCTAAACCTTATCATTCCTCCACCCGCACAAGATCCGGCGTGTTCGTCACGATTTCGAGACGAACTCCATTCGGTCGTTCGTGCGTTCGTGGAGTTACCTCCTAGGTTCCAATTTGTGGAGAAGGCTTTTGCAAGCCCCTGGAGTGTCCGTTGATCTTTCTTCATCCCCCGGGACGAAGGTCATCTCTTCAAGAGTTTTTCACCAGGTTTCTAGTTCGGGATGCCACCTAGATGAAGCTCTCAACGTTCTGCCCAAGGGAAAGGGAGTGGCCAGAGACACGAGGCATCGGCTCCTCCATGCCACCACAGCGGGCGCCTGCACCGCGTCGAGCACCTAGGTTGCCTCCTCGTCCCATCATCGACCCTTGACTGGTCGACTTCAACGAGGTGAATGAGCTTTTGCCCGACCTATGTGCTGTCTTTGAGATTCAGCCATGATGGATTGATTTCGTCACTAGATATACCCGCTATTACCCCTGTCTAGTGCAGCAGTTCTATGGGAATTTGTTTGCAAGGAATGAGGTGCTATTTTCTGTTGTTCGAGGGGTTGAGATTCGCATTACTCCTGATCTGTTTGAGAGATGCTTAGGAGTTGTGGCTAGAGGAGCCAACTTGGTTTTTGGTCATGGGGAGGTTGAGGACACATTTCTTGCTATGACTGACTGTTATTACGTGCGTGGTGTCAGCAATTTGATTGAATTGAATGCGAATCATTTTCCACCACTGCAGCATGTTTTGCATCATATGTTTACCTCCCTCATTTATCCAAAAAGTGGTAGCAGAAATGAAGTGACAGAAGTTCATAAATTCCTATTTTACAATGTGATGAATGGTATCCAAATCAACATGGGTCGTCTCATGAAAACTCTAATTGGAGCTTGCCGAACAAATCTACAGCAATCTTTGCCGTATGCTTCATAGTTGACCGGGGTATTCATTCAGGCCGAGATCAACTTAGCAAAAAAACATTTTATTTATGTTCGCTAGGATGATATCTATAACAAGCATAAGATCTTTACTGATATGGGATATTACTATGGTCCCGATGGTGAGTTACGCCGGGATGTGCCCACTTATGGAGAAAATTTTAATAGTGAGGAAGAGCAGGAACAAAAATAGTAGCAGGATCAAGGGGATGTCCCCCCTCCAGTTCAGGCCGAGGAGCAGCGTCCTCCACCCTCACCTCATCATATGGATCCCGAGATGCCTCCTCCACCATAGTTTCATCATGGAGAGTCCTCCACTCAGGGGGCCACGCGGCATTCTTGGGTAGATTACGAGACTTTTGACAGGTGGTTTACTGGGCTAGAGACACGTGTCTTTTGGGGATCGACTTTCCACTCTCGAGGATCGCGTTGACTGTATGGGCAATGTGATTGACACCATGTCAGGTCGCATAGATTCTTTCTACACTGCTCTAGATTCCCTCTCCACTTAAATGGCCACACTCTCCACTCATATGACTAGCCTCACCGACAGTGTTGCTGATTCCAGCCAGGCCTTCCACATCATGAACATGACACTTCTTGGCATGGCTCGCCGTGATGCAACTCGTGACCTCGCTATCGACCGTATTCGGGATAGTCTTTACACTCAAGTTCATTCTCTTGAAGACATCCTGTAATATCCCGAAACTTTTAGATCCTTCTTCATGGGTCCTGGATCTGGTTTCTCAGAGTGTCCGGCTCCGTCGTGTCTGAAATTTCATTTCGGACATCTTTTATGTTCGGGTCGGCGCGATCCGGAGTTGTTTCGGAGGCCCAGAGTGCGTCCGTGACTTTTTCGCGCGTGTTTTTCTATTTCCCCGTGTGTGTTTCGGTAATTCCTTCGGAATCTCGTTGCGGGTGAACCAGGCCGTTCACCTAGGCGAGAGTGGTACCGTTGCGATCGGTGCGTTCCGAGGATCGCGAAAATGTAACTTTTAATTTTTTGATATTTTTCTGGAAATTGAAATTTTCTATAAATAAGGGGGTTACTTTATTCATTTTCCCCCTTTCTTCTTCTTCTTCCTCCTCCTTTCTCCCCACCGCGAGCGCCTCTCCCTCTCCTTCTCTTCCTCCGACATGACCGCGGCGAGCCCCCTCCGGCTGCAGACGGCAGTGGGCGACGGCGTGGCGGCGACGGCGGCGGCGAGGTGGTCGTGGCGGCGTAAAGCTCGTGGGTTTTCGTGAAGGGATAGGGGATTCTCAAAGCTTTCATCGCAATTTCGGGACGATCCGGCGCGCCTCGAGGTGCATTTGAGGTAGGGTGACGATCCCTAACCTCTTGCGTTCCTTCCCCGTAAGTTTCAGCCCGAGGTGAGGCCGAGAGGGGTTATTTTCACGTCGAGAAGGGAAAACCATGCCTTGGAGAGAGCTCGCCCGATCCATCGTTTTAGGCCGCGATTCCGCGTTTCGGGAGCGTAGAATCATGCTAGGGGGCTTGGGGGTTCGTTTCCCCGTTCGTGGGGCTTGTTTGGGGGCCGAAATGGTGAATTCTAGTGAAGTTCACCATTTTCACGTCGGTGAAGGTTGAGCGATTGAACCAGGGCCCGTTTATCCCATGTGCGGCCCTGGTCTGTCCGCCCTTCGGCTCGGAGTGCAGTGGTGTTATGCGGCCTATCGAGCGACCGCATAACCCATGTGCGGCCCGAGGCCATCCGCTCATCCCCTCTCATTTTTTGACCGTTGCTTATGACCGTTGCACAGTGATTTAGGACAAGCGGTTAGGAGCTAGCCGCTTATCCCAATGAGCGGCCGGGGGTTGGCCGTTCATCACTGGTGCCATTGGTGGACGTGCGGCCAGGTTGGGTCTGCTTATCCCCTTGTGCGGCTAGTGTCTAGACATTCATCCTTTGGGCGGTTTGTTGGTAGCCGCGTCTTTGCCCGTTTTTCCCAGGGGAAGAATGGTTTGTTCCTGGCCGTTCATCTCCTGGTGCGGCACTTGTCTAGCCGTACATCCCTGGGTGGCCCAGAGTGGACCGTTCATGGGGTTAGTCTAACCGGCGTTTCCTTTTTGGTCGATTCAAATCCCGGGGGCGTGGACCTTGGTCCGCGTGCTGAACCGTGGTCTGACAGATGCTGGGCATCGTGTCGGGGCCAGGTGTCATGGTACGGCGTAATCCCGGGAGGTGTTGTTCTTGGCTTCTACCACCGTGAGACGGTGTCGGCACAAGGGGCAGTCCTTGTACCCTGTCCGGTTGAGACGTGGTTTTCTTTTGACTTGAGAGTCTACTCCTTTAGTGACCCTCCACTAGTCGTAGCCTGCCTGCACGCGAGTGGACCCACCAGGGAGTGGTGGAGAGGCTACCCTGAGGATGGTTTTTAGACTGGTTTCCGTCGGGCCCCTTGTCGATAGCCAGAGTCCGGCCCTAGGGGAAAATCAGTTAGAGGCCAGACCTAGGACGCATGGTCTGTGTGTGCACATGTGGTTGGGGGCAGTGGACACGCGCTGACGAGCGTGACCCCAGCTAGTCACTTGCTTTGTGGTTACTTGTTTGGTGTCTGTGCCTCTGGTAGGAGCTACCACATTAGGCAGTTCACCTGCGGTGCGGTGTAAGATGTCAGGGGACGCTACCGACTGTGCTTCTAGTGGGAGGTACTCCTGTCGAGTTCGGAGTAACAGACTATCAATCGTTGCGACTTCGACCTTCAGGTTTTTGTTGTGTTGACCGTGGTGTTCCGGTCGTTACATCATGGCACGTGTGTCGATTTTCGTGCCATGAGATCGGTGTTTTGTAGATTGCAGAGCTTCCCCTTTCGAGGTTCTCGCTTACTGCTAGTGTAGCGGTTTCCATTTGCGAGGTAGGGTTCGAGTGATCCCTACTGAGTCTTGTTCCGAGACTCATTCCCTACGTATTTTCACCGTGTTTCAGGTGAGCCACGGCCTCAGGGGAGCGCGTCTGAGGCTCAGCGTGGTTCGGGTGCCCAGCGTTAGTGCCAGAGGTCAGAGCCGGGATATGCCCCGTGTAGCTGTACTTTTCTTTCTTATCTTTGTACTAGTTATGGACTGCTGTTGTTGTTTATGTTATTATATCTTGTGGACCATGTATCATGTAAAATGTTAATTTATTTCCTTCTTAATTATATATCTGTTTAATTCCTGCAATTATTTGTGATACTTGTGTAGTCTCCACACCATCCTTTTAACCCTTCCGAGTCTTCGGACTCGTGGGTGGCGGTGCGAGTCTCGGGTTATCGGGCCTTCCCGGTAATCAGATTCTCGGGTCGTTACACATCTACCCCCACCTTGGTTACCAGCCCCCTCCTCCAGAGGATCAGCCTCCTGCAGATGCACCATGAGGATTTTTCCTTTTTCTCCCTCTAGATTGCTGAACTTTGGTCTTATGTCACTTGGGTCCCCCTTTATCTATCCTACCCCCTTTTGATGATGCCAAAGGGGGAGAAGTAGTAGTGCCGGCTCTATATATTTATGTATGTCAGTGTGTGGTTGTGTGTTTGCATGTTTGATCATGTGAGGATCATGAGCCTGTTCTATTTTTATGCCTTTGTTTAGTCTCTTGAGTCTACAGTCGTGCATTCACTCTCGCATTAATGTACCTTGTAATGAAATGATGACTTGAATGCAACTGGTGTTTGATCTCAAATGGTTGGCTCTTGTATCTCATTTCTTTTCTAATCGACAAATACAGTGTTGAATGGTTTGCGTTCGCTGACTTAATGGGATGTGAGTGAAATACCTTGATTTCGAACCTTGATCTCAATTTCAAATATTGCTTAAAGGCACGTTCATGTATTTCAATATCCGCTTAGTTTTGTCATCATCAAAAGGGGGGAGATTGTTGAGTATATTCAGGTGATTTTGATGATAACAAAACCCAGGACGTACGTTCTATCACGTGCTATCTATTAACAATCAAGTTCGACTTTCATACGCATTCAAAGCCTAAGTTCATCATGCACTCTGTTCAAATGCTTAATCCTTTCCAAATGCATAAATCCACTTTGGTTTCTAAATTGACCTGGCTAAGCACAACCCACTCACCTTGATTGGAACAAGGTAACCATAAACTGATTCGTTCATGTTCTATGCTGCATTGGCTAACTTCTTTAATTTTTGCAGGAATTCCAGCCAACGGTTGACATCCATCCAGGGCCGGTCGACCGGTTTTCCCAGAACTAAATGGCCCATTTCCTGTAAAATTTCGGTCGATCGACCCATATACCGGTCGACCACCAGTCTCGAAAGCCTTCATTTTTGACTTTGTGTTCTCAACGTGGGAAGCCCTATTCATTGGGTTTGTTTAATCCAAAAGTCACCGGACTTACCATGATTTGTAGATCTGGTTCCTAGCTTATCTCTTGACCATTCAAGAGTTATAAAAACATCTCTTTGGGGCTTGTAACCCTAATCATCCAAGAGAGCTCAAGGAGGCTATCAAGGGGAGATTCAAGTGCTAGTACTGTAGCCGTGAACAGTGCTCCGAGAAGGAGGTTCTTCATCCACCTTCAAGTGATCCAAGCCACATCTGGAGCAGATCAATCCCAAGCCAAGTGGAGATCAAGTTGCATCCAAAACCTTCTTCATCAACTAAGGGGGAGCTTGAATCTGAAGTTTTCTTTTTATGTCTTCCATTCAATTTCTATTTCAGATTCAAGTATGTGTTCTTGTAATATTTGAATACTTGTGTGTGTGTGGATCTACGCAGATCCATGTGTGTGTGGGTGTGTGTTTATTTCTTCACATCTCTTTGTGATTCGGTGCTTGTGCACCTTCGTGGGAGTTCTGAACCCACACGAGTGTGTGTGTGTGCTTTGATCTTGTAACCTTCTACAAGATAGTGTGTGAATCCTCACAGTCGGTGAGGGGTGGACGTATGTTGCAGTTGTTGCATCCGAACCACCTAAAAATCGTGATCTTCTGTGTGGTTTGCTCCTTATCCTCTACCTCCAATTCTACTCTAGCACATTTGCATATTGCATCATCTGTTTTCATTGTTAGATTTAGCTTGATTAACTATTCTACGAGGGATCTCTGGTATATCAAAAGGTGATTTCTGATTGACAAAGTTAGTCTTGTCGGAGGAAAATACCTTGTGTGAGAGAATCTTCGGATTCCCGAACTCCACCCCGTACCAAAGAACTACTGTAGGGGTTGAGTTAGGTAGATTCTTTTCTATAATTCATCAGATCTATACGTGGTTGTTGCTTGCTCTTAATACGTGTTCGAATCAGTTAAAAGTTTTTTAAAATCTGTCATCACCCAATTCACCCCCCCTCTTGGGTGTCATTGATCGCGGGACTTCATTGTGGCTTTCGTGACTGGTTTCCATCATGGTTGACGTGACTTGCCGGGTAGCTCTGTGTTTGACTTTACCCGAGGTCAGTGTAGCATACACGACAGTGAGATCGTGTATGTGTAGGTGCTTGAGTTAGGCTTTTGTCTCTGTAGACAAGCCTGTACGACTGAGGTGTCGTGATGTTGTCCTAGCTGTGTAGCCAGAGTTCCTTGCACCGGTTTAGTGACTCCCGACTGTGTGTCTGGGGATCCGTGTCCTTGCCGATTAGGAGTAATTTAGAGGGCCGAGGTTTGATCGGCTGCCGGGTTTCTGTTCAGTGCAGCTTTCCTCTTTACTTTTGTTGTTCCTACTCCTGTTCCTGCTTTTGTAGTTGCTTTTGTTGCACTGCTGTTACTGCGTTTGTTTCGTGGTGGGGATCCGCACGCGGGACACCTACTGAGCTAGTGAGACGAGGCTCACCCCTGACTTTTCAGGTGTAGCTGTTCTTCCTCGTGCTTTGGAGGTGTAGTGCGGTGGTTCTTAGTTGCCAACTTTGCCAATGTCGGGCTTCCCCCGACTTGAGAGTACATTCTCTTTCCTATTGTACTGTACTTTAGTTGGACTGGACTCTGTTATCTCGGTTGTTTAATTTGTTTAATAGAAAATGTAATTTATTTCAGCTAACTTAGTAATCCTGATCATAGTAATTAATTATTTACTGCTTTATCTGGAAGTTCAATGTACTTACATACACCTTTTATCCCTTCGGCGCTTTTCCGCTCTTGGGAGGCCTCTCAGGATCCAAGTGGTATCATGTTTACCCGGTATCCGGACTCTGGGTCATCACATCTACCGCCAAGTCACCCATGACTATTATATAGGATGCAGTGTGTTCTTTTGGGGAGCCCTGCCCGTTGTATTTGTCAAATTTTGGGGGTTTGTTGACGCCTGGCAGCAATCTTTTGGCAGCATGGTGGGCTGGATATGGCACTTCATATATGCCGAAGGGTGCATAATCATCACCATCCCTCTTTGCTAACCTTGCTCCAATCATCTGCTCCACCATCAGCTCGTTCACCATGACTAGCTCCGCTGGCTAAGGGCAGAGGTGGGCGGGCCATGTCAGTGGTGTGGCTGTAGCTATAGCTTGGGGTAGCGAAGGCCCTGAAAATAGAGCCTGCTATTGCATTTGGAGAGGCATTGGTCTTAATGGCAGGGGTTGCTGAGAATGATACATGGGAGTAGCTTGATTCTGAGCTACAGTTTGTAGAACGGCCGGTGAAGGAGCACCCACGGGGTCAGAACCTTCTCGTGATGACTCGGCTTGTGCCCCCGGTTGCTCGGGCACCATAACATGCCCGCTCTTTTCATTTAATTATTTTTTCAGCAGTTCTATCTCCTGCTAGTACCTTTGCAGCGTCATCAGGACAGTAGAGTCCATAGCTGTTTTATTACTAATGCCCTCGAGTGTGGTACCGGAGGCATGCTCAAATGGAGGAGACGGAATACTCCTTCTTGCTCAGATGCCACTGTTCTAGCAGTGACAGTATCGATGTCTTCATCAGCAACCTGCTTGCCCTTAGCGGTTTGCAATAACTCAGCCTCAGCTTTGCCCCGTCTTGTCATCGGATCTTTTCTTCCAGCAATCTCGGCCAGCTCTTCTTGTTCATTTTACAGGGGACCAGGCATACTCATCACCCCTATCATATTGCAAGTGAAATTTGCATTCTTCCTTTATGCTTTCTGACTCCCCTTCGGGCCTGACCAAGGAAAGTCAGCCCTTCATATATTGAAATTCTTTTCATCTTTTCATTTTGTGGAGACTTTTCAAGGCTTCTAGCCCCGACTTGCTTCTCCTCTTCATTTTCCCCCATGGGTGACATTTTATCTTTTTCTCCTTCTTCGGCCCTAATGACACGAAGTGACCATTGCCGTCCCTGGGAGGGATCCCCGAGACTATGGAAATGTTCCCGGACCATCCCTGCCATATCTTCGTAGCTATGCTCTGGAGAGATGGTAGGAGGCAGCATCCAGCCTCGGGCAGACGACATGTAAGACAGTCGCGTCAAACTGGCAACTTGATTAGAGTCTCTTTAATATTTGAGGATATCGTCATGTCTTGCACAGGCCCTGGCGACGGGTGGAGGGGTTGCAATCATGACTTCCTCTACATGCATAGTATTTTTGCCTCCTCTCTTGGGAACATCAGCAGAATTTTTGAAGCCTTGTGAGGCTGGTGCAGGGCCCCTGACCCTCTTGGGAATCTGGGTTTGCTTAAACTTTGGCAAGTCCGGGGTTGGCCTCCCTTGCTTGTTGTCATCAAAATTCACCATCCGGCTCGCTAGCACTTGGAAGGTGTTATGGGTGGGGACGGTTGGGATGACCTGGTCCGGTAGAACTTTGGCATCGCGGCCATTGAAGTAGACCCGGAGGCCCCCGATCAATGTTGACTTCCCAAATGCTGAAAGTCAACTTCGGGAGTAGCAGAGACTCTTCCTCTTCCAAAATTCCTTTTATTGCCCCCAGCGGGCTTCTTCTCGTGTGCCCCAGTTGGGCAGGTAGTATGGTGAACGTGGCAGCTCACGATCACCGAGATCTTAAGCCAAGTTTTCTTGATCTGACCCTCACTTTGGCGGGTCGCAGCTTTATTCTTTGTCAGCTTCGCAGGTTCCAAACTTTCCACATCCAGAAGACCCACGAATGCAACTCCCAAGAAGTTGGGGAAGCCAACGACTGGGGAAAAGTTGCCGAAGGTTGTGGGTACGGCAAGGTAGCCGTATGCAGCATGGTCGGCCACCATCTGGGGGCCGAAGACAAGTCTAGACAATCCGCTCGCCATTGCTTCGACCTGCAAGGAGAGAAACGAGACGGACGAATAATTAGCATTTGAAGTAAATGAGTGGGGGCCCCATGGTCCCTCTATTTTGGCAAAAAGATGAAGAGAGGTTTTGTCCCACCGAGCGTGCCAACTTGTGAGAATGAATTTTTTATTAATATATTTATTTATTAATTAGGATTTGTTAGATTTATTTGATTTATTTATTTATTACGTAGACATGCCAATCACTGAGTGACGAGTTTATTATGCGCACCGTCTGACTAATTAGACGAAAGTATGTGGTGGTGTCGGGACTCAAAACTCGTCGCACCATAAAGGTTACAACGTTAATTAAGTCCCTCCAAAAGAGGGACAACCCTTGATTAATCGTCAAATTAGAGAGACCATGGGGCCAATAGACTATATGAAAGATGCGATTGCGCATGCAAACATATGGTATAATAATATTTATTTATTTTTTGTTAAACCGGTTCTCGATACAGGACAGAGTTATGTATTCGCGCATAGTGAAAGTCTCCGGTTGGGCATAACCCGACTTTTCGCTAGTCACCATTTAATATACCAGAGAATCGGGAGACAAGCAGCTATGCATGTATTTTTGTAAGGTAAATAATAGTAAACAGACATACATGAGTTTTTTTGGTAAGTAATAAACTATGTATTAAATGAAAAAAAGGAGTTGTATATCGAAAGTCTGAAAAGCAGTACTATGATGAGTTTATTTGTTTATTAGTAAACCTGATGCAAGTTTATTGTTGTTTATTAAAAAAGTCATCATTTTATTTGGTCATTTATCTATAAATTTAGGGAAGATTTTGGCAGCACCCCCCATGTCCCGTGGATTATCGGGAAGAGTATAAGAGAATCGTCTATGACGGGTCAAGACGGCCTCTTGAATGACGGTCATGCCCAAACGGCAATCCCGTACCCTATGGTGAGTAGGGAACTCGAGGACTAACCCTTTAAGTAATCCATATCACTCGTAGGGTTGTCGATTGGTGGTTACCTTTTTATTTTAAGACTGCGCATAACATTTCAGTGTACACATATGGGCCCATGAGGTGGGCCTAGTGTGACTGTATTCAGGCAGACTCGTGTGATGTCGGGACAATTTCTGTAGGGGTATGGCAAATTTACTATTCGAGAACTAAGGGAACGCTGTCAAATCTCGGTCGAAATGAGTCGAATTCAGCGGGCTATTGGCCCGGGACAAGGGCATGCTCTGGCCATAATGGGGCGAATCCCAGGGCCCAGACATGATATGTCCGGGTGTCATTGATATTCCCATACCCGGGGTCTAGAAGAGGTGAGAGTTCTGGAGCGGGCACAGTCATGTATGTTATTCTTTATTTTATTATCTCTTTATTATTATTTAGATGTGAGTGCGTTTCTTTTTCTTAAGCCCACCATTCTTATTTTGTTTAGGTTATTCCCCTTTACTTTATTTATTAATTTTTTTATTGTGTGCACATATCTTTTTATTTTCTTTATTAATATTTCTTTGATAATTATTCAATCATCAATTTTTTGTTATTCATTTATCATTTTTTATTATTTTTGTTTTCTTTTATTATTATTTATTTGATCATTACTTGTTTATTATATTTATATTTTTTATCCCTCACTTTCACTCTTTTTTATTATTATTATTTTTTTAAGGTACGTGAGATGCTGTGCGCATGTGAATGGATGGATGTTTGTTTATTATTATTATTTTTTATTATTACCCAAATGTGCAACGTGTGTGTGTCTAACATGTGTTTTTTTTATGTAGCGGGTGTGTGTGTGTACGGGTGTGCGGGTGTCTGTTTGTTTTTTGTTTGTTTCTATAGGGATGGGAAATGAGAGAAGACATGTATGTGTATTTGTGCGTGCGTTTGTTTTTATTAAGACGAGGTACGGCTGGGGTAAAATGACGTGGCCCTTTTCTTATATATATATATATATATATATATATATATATAAAAGGGGAATGGGGGGTTGACGTGTAGGTGTATTTTTATATTTGTGCATGTGTTTTTTATTAAGAAGGGAAACAGGGGAGTAAAACGGCGTGGCCTTTTCTTTATATATATATATATATATACATATGAGGGGAAAGGCTTGCCCTTGATGGTCGACATCTACTCCTTAGATTTCAAAATCATGAAGATTTTTTACGTGTACTCCTCAAAGAGTCTTTGTATATCAAGGGCAAGCCTTTCTGGTTCTCCAAATGGACGATGGAATTCTCACCAGACGAGGATTCGCCGATTGTCCCGGTGTGGATGGAACTACCAGGGCTTCCTGTAAATTTTTATAACGAGGCCATGGTTCGATCTATTGCGGGGAGTGTAGGCCCTGTTCTCCAGGTGGATAGAAACACCTTGTGCCTAACACGCACTCATGCTGCCCGTGTTTGTATTCAAATTGATGTCTCAAAAGATTTCCCTCGTCGGGTATAGGTTGGAGCTGGAAACAATGGTATGTGGCAACCCCTTGTGTTCCCAGCCCATCCTATGTTCTGTTCCACTTGCAGAAGGCTTGGACATCTTTCCTCCAAGTGCAGAAAAAGGTTAGAGGAAACTGATGCTACACATCCGCCTGTTGCTGCTCATGCTGATATTGAAAAAGATAAGACTAGGCCACCTGTTCAATCTCGACAAAAGAGAATATGGCGCCCTGTCCATGATTTGTTGCCTGTTACAGAAGCTTCGGTTCCTATAGATATATCAGCCCATGTGCAATCAATTTCCTTAGTTCCTTCGGATGATGGAGGCTCCCCTGGTCTACTCAATTTAAATACCGAGGCCTTAGGTGGCTCAAATCTGGCTTCTGCCAACCCTGTTACAACAGGCAAACTACAAAGTACTAGTTTGGCAATGGCTACTTCTGTTCCCCCTGCACCTTGCCCTGTCACTAGTGATGATGGACTTGGCACTTCTTCTAAGGAGTATTTAGTTAATGTTTTGGGTGAGGAGGATGGCTGCAATGTTGGTCTTCTGGATTCCACTATTGCTACAAAGGACACTCAAACTATTTTTGAGCTCACTTCAATCCAAATTCCTTCTACTGTTAATGCCATTGTTCCAGTCCCAGAGATTGAGATTGTAGACTCTCAGTCCACTTTGTCAGGTCAGGAATTCAAAAATACTGTTAATTTCTGTTGTGAATTGCAGTCTGATGAGGTCCTTAGAAAAAGGAAGGAAATAGCTGAATTGGCTGTCGTTGATAACCTGAAGGCTATGCATGGTGAGAGTTCTCGTATTACTACTAGATCTATGACTAGAAGTGGATCTGCTGGTAACATTTCTAATATTATCCATCCCAAATGAATTTCATTTCCTGGAATATCAGAGGAATTGGTAATGACATTTCTATTGGTCGTGTTAAATTGCTTATTAAAACTTATAACCTTGATTGCATTGCTCTAATGGAACCCAAGATGCACACTAGCAACATGGTTAGAATTTGTAGAAGGTTGGGTATGTCCAAAGCTATAGCTAATGTAGATGGTATGGCACACATTTGGGTTCTATGGAAAGACCATCTGGATTATTCTTTGGTTGCAAGAGATGAACAGCAAATCACTCTTCTTTTGTCTTCCACTGTTCAAGCAGAATTACATTTAACCTTTGTCTATGCTAAATGCAATGTGGCTGAGAGGAAGGCTCTATGGACTTCCCTGTTCAATGCTCACTCTAAAATTACTGGGCCTTGGTTGGTGGCAGGGGACTTCAATTGCATCATTGATGTTGGGGAAAAACTTGGTGGCAATGACCCAAATTATTCTGCTATGGCAGACTTCAAGGATTGTATATCTGACTGTGCTCTCATTGATGCTGGCTTCAAAGGTTCAAATTACACTTGGCATAATAATCAATCAGGTGGTCGTGGCATTTGGGCAAGATTGGACAGGGTTCTTTTAAATACTGAATGGTTGGCTTGTTTTCCCATCTCTGTTGAGCACCTCTCTAGGGAAGCATCAGACCATGCTCCCTTACTAGTGCAACAAGTCTCTCAAAACAAAGTAAGGAGCATATTTTGCTTTCAGAAAATGTGGACCTACCATGATCATTTTCTGGATGATATTAAAAAATGTTGGGATACAAGTCCCGTGGCAACTTCTCCTACAGCCACTCTATATCTCAAGCTTAAAAGCCTCAGGAAAATGCTAAAAGACTGGAATCATCATGTGTTTGGCAATGTTCATGTTAATTTAACTACAGCTGAAGATGTTGTCCTTAAAGCTGAATATGAATATGATCTCCAGCCTTCGGCAGACAATTCAGCTACTCTTGATGAGGCCAAGTCAGTGCTGTCTAGGAGACTTCTTCAGGAAGAGTGCTTTTGGAGGCAGAAATCAAGAATCCATTGGCTCACTAAAGGTGATAGAAATACAAAGTTTTTTCATTCTACCACTATGGCTAAAAGGAAAAAAATGTGCATCCCTCAGCTTCAGAATTCAGCTGGGTTGCTCACTTCGGATCCTGAGGAAATGAAATTCATTGTTGTGTCTCACTTTCAGCAAGCTTTTACAACCCAAACACATTTTATAGAGAGCTCCTTACTTGAATGCATTCCTCAAGTGGTTGAACAGTCGGATAATGAAGCACTTTGTGCTATCCCTTCTGAATCCGAAATTCAAGATGCTATTTTCAGGTTATCTCAGGATAGTGCTCCGGGGCCGGATGGGTTTTCTGGTGCCTTTTATCAATCAACCTGGGTAATTATCTCATCTACTGTGGTAAAGGCTGTTCAGGAAGTCTTCACTTCACAGGAAGACCTCCCCAGATCTGTCACTGCAACATTGGTAGCTTTAATACCTAAACAGGTAAATGCCACAAAGATTTCTGAATTTAGACCTATCAGTCTTTGCAATTTCTTCTACAAGATTATCTCCTCCATCATCAATTACAGATTATCCAACATCCTGCCTAAGATAATCTCCCCTGAACAATCTGCATTTGTGAAAGGAAGGAATATAGTTGAGAACATTGCGCTGGCTCAGGAACTAACCCATGAATTGGGTAAGAAAACCAGGGGCTCTAATGTGATGATAAAGATTGATATGGCCAAGGCCTATGACAAAATAGAATGGGATTTCCTTTTTGCAGTTCTTCACAAGTTTGGGTTCAGTAATCAATTCATATTCCTTGTTAGGAAAATGGTGACCAACAACTGGTTTTCTATTCTTTTAAATGGAGTGTCTGCTGGTTTCTTCAAATCCTCAAGAGGAGTCCACCAAGGTGACCCAATTGCTCCCTCTCTGTTCATCATAGCTGAAGAAGTTCTTAGCAGATCACTGACCAGAGCTTTCCGAAGTGGACCTGTTGAATGGTTTGCTGGCCCAAGAAATTGTCCCAATTTATCTCACCTTCTTTTTGCGGATGATACATTGATCTTTTGCAAAGGAAGTATTGTTTCAATCAGGAACCTACTTAAAGTTCTCAAAGCCTATGAAAGGGCTTCGGGGCAGATGATTAATGCTGGCAAAAGTGGTTTCTTTATACATTCCAGACATAACAACACAGCTGCCAGGAAAATTGAGGAAGCAACAGGCTTTGTAAGACACTCATTTCCTCACAGATATCTTGGATTTCCCCTGGTAAAAGGCAGATGCAAGAAGGTTCATTACAATGGTATTATTAATACAATTCAGAAACGGATTTCAGGCTGGAAATCTGGGATGCTATCTCAAGGTGCTAAGCTGGTTCTCATCAAACATGTACTGTCCTCTGCCTATTTATTTTTTAACTTCCTTATCTCTACATATTGGCACCCACCAAGTGCTTGAGCAGACTTTTGCAAATTTTTCTGGGGTTCATCTGCCCAAGGAAATAAGAAGCATTGGAGATCCTGGGAAGCAATTTGTAATCCAATTTCGCAAGGTGGCCTTAGTATTATGTCTCTAAAACATATGGAGATAGCTTTGAGAGTTAAAATGTTGTGGCAAGCTCTGCATTCAAACTCCTTATGGGCTGTTTATTTCAAAGCAAAGTACATTAGGGACTGTCCTTTAATCAAGGTTCAGTTTAATAACATGAAAGGATTTGAGAGGAGGTGTTGGCTTAAGGCGAAAAACCTTATCATTCAACATAAAAGGGTAGTTGTTGGAGATGGCAGCCGCACTAGCTTCTGGTATGACAGGTGGTTAGGTAACTCTCCCCTTGCTGATTTTATTTCTGAAAACAATATACCCAACCCTGGCTTGTCTGTCCGAGACTATTTACTACAGCAGACAGTGGAAGAGTCATCCTTGCATAACAGGATTTTCCCTACTGATATTTGCATTGCTTTAAGGAATACAAATCTTAATCAGGAGCATGATCAACATGCTTGAAGTCTTTCTTCTTCAGGGAACTGTACTGTTTCATCCACCTACAATTTTATCTGCAGCAACCACAGGTTACACTTCAATAACCAATGGACTAGGTTATGGTCTCTATGGCTACCTACCAAGTTTTCAGTTCATCTCTGGAAGATTCTTCATACATGTCTTCCATTGGATTCCAATATACAACGGGTTGGTATTCATCTATGTTCAAAATGTTGCTGCTGCAAGAGGGCTCAAATTGAAGACTACAGCCACTTATTCAAACAGAGTGATTGGGCTTCACACACTTGGTCTTATTTCACATCCTTAGGCTTGCCAACTAATGCAAATTCTGTAAGCACCATAATTCTTAACACTATATGCAATACTCAGAAGAAGTCCTTGTTCGGGTTGTTCAGCCTTGCTGCTATTGGTGTTGGCATGTGGGAGATTTGGTGTGCAAGAAATTCAGCAAAGTATGAAGGGATTGTAGTTTCAAAACAGGGACTTCTCCATAAAATTTGCTACAAAATCAAGGAGATTTGTCAGGTTGCTGATTTAACCGAAGCCAATCATGATAACATTAAAGTATTAGAAGCTTTTGGCCTGCAGCATTACAAATCCAGACAGCATAAATTCATGGCCATCAAATGGATTTGTCCTCCTTGGCCTTCTCTCAAGCTAAATACAGATGGTGCCTCAAAACAAAATGGTGAATCTGGTGGAGGTGGAGTCATAAGAGATTATAAAGGAAATGTAATGCTTGCATTTACCCACTACTATGGCATATCTAACAGCATCATTGCCGAGGCCCGTGCTCTCCTGGAAGGTCTAAAATACCTAAGAACGATTGGTTCTAAAGCCACCATTATAGAATGTGACTCTAAAACTCTTGTCCACATCATAAACAGAAAAGCTATGTGCCCTTGGTCTATCCTCACCTTTGTCAGAGAGATATGGAGCACTCTTACCCCTGAAGATTCCATCACTCATATTTTCAGAGAAGGGAACACGGTGGCGGACTCTTTGGCTTCTCTAGCTTGTAACTTGAAATGTAACTCTTTTTATTCTTTCCCTGAGATACCATCCTACATAAAGGGTGCCATTAGACTAGATAAGCTGGGCATGCCCAGTGTTCGAGTGATGTAATTTTATTTTCTATCTTTTTCATTATTTAATAAAATTTCCCCCTAGTGGTAAGGTGTTGGAGTGGACACCCTACTCCTCCCCTTTCTCTCTAGGCAGGGCTTTAATCTAAAAAGAATGGGGAGTGACGTGTACGTGCTACGCGAAACGACGGGGAATTGCGTGGGATGACGTGGGTTTTTTTACTATTTATTTATTATTTTTATTTTTATTCTTTATTATTATCATCATTGTCATTTTTATTTGATATTTTATTTTATCATTTATTATTTTATTATCACTTTATTATTGTTGTTGTTTTTATTGTTACTTATTTATTTTTATTTATTATATTTTATTTATTTTTATTATTTTTTACTTTTTTACTTTTTTATTTATTTACTTATATTTCTTTGAATTAATTTTATTTTATTTCATCGTTCTTTTTTTTCCTGATCTCACAATCAGTCAACACATCCTGGTAAAAAATCCGGCGCATCTCCTCTAGACGTGGAGTATTTGGGGGAGAAGCGGGGCTCACCCACGGGGTACTCGGGACAAGCTCCTAACTGGCGGGAGGCCAAACACGGCGACTGACGAACCCGAATGGACAGGGACCCCGAGGGCTGACCTACGAGGGGTTCCATAACCCATGGGTTATCAACACAATTTTGGTAGCAAAAGACGGGTATGTCGTCACGATAGCTCGGACCCTATAATGGATGGCGGATCTCTGAGGACCGACCTACTAAGAGACCCGCATCATCCAATCATCTGGACACTGTTCGTCATTATGGCGGTTAATATTTACTCGGGGAGTGGTCGCCTGTAATGCCGTGACTCTATGCGGTTGAAACGGCATAATAAAATATTTAAAATGGCGTGAAAATGGTTAGAACGGCACCAGAATAGTTGAAACGACATGGCTGTTTGAAACGGCATGACTTGAAACGGCGCGGGAGCTTGCGCACTGGTTTAACTCTTCCCACTCCGGATAAAGGGGTAAATGGGTGGATGGGAGGTTGAAACGGCGACTTCGGGTGGGTGGCCCCAAAAATGATACGGCGGCTATGTACCTATGCATACATGACTTTAATTGATTTGGCAACAAGAGAAAATAGGTGGTTTGGCAGCTGACGTATACAGATGACATAGCGACATAGCTTAGGTGCAAATGGATGTATTCCATATATAATATCAAGTGGGTTGGCAGGTGAGTAGACCTATAAATGGTCAGATACGGAGTGGATATTGTGATATCCGAATTCGTATCCGATTAGTAATCGAATTATCTGATTAGTAATCGAATTATCTATCGGATATTTTATTCGGATAACGATCAGATAAATATGAATTCAAATTCGGTTCGAATTTTAAACGGATAATTACTATGCCTACTTAGGTGTGAGTTGTGTTAGCCGTGTGAGAGCATCATATATTATTTTCTCAAAAAATAAAGAAAGAGTGAACGTTTTTTTTATTTTGATAGATGTTATCAAAATATTAGACTTCATCTTAAAAAATAGGAGGTAACTTACCAAGTGAGTGTAAGTGAATTTCTTATTTTTAAATTATATTTTGAGATAAAAAAGATAAAAAAGAATAATCAAACAATATATTAAGATTTAAGTTAATTATATATAGAATAGGTATATCATTAGATTTTTATCTAAGGATTCATATTCGGTCGGATAATATCCAACTAAGATATCTCAATATTTGGATAATTATCTGATTAAACGAATACGAATTCGGTTCGAATTTTAAACGGATAATTGTCAAGCGTACAAGTGAGTGAGTCACATGCACCCATGATTGTTTATATATATATATACATATATATATATATATATATATATATATATATATATATAATGTAGTGGGCCATGCATATTCATGTTAGCCTCTAGACCTATCCAACTGATGTACTCATGCAGGTTTATTCATATATATATACATGATAGAGTGGGCCATGCATATGCTGTACCTATTTCTATATGAGTGAAACGACGGCCACTACGTGGGTTTAGGAAGCAGACACAGCAGATTATATAGTGGGATGGCAACTAGCAGCGGTTGATACGGCGGCAGGGCTTGACGGGTGAAACGGCGCCATAGGAGGGACCTTGATACGGCGTGAAGAAGGTTTATTATCCGCGTGGCTTGAGACGGCACAAGAATGCTCACGCCGGACCATAATAATCGAGAGGGTTTGAGAGCGCTCGCTGCGTGCCGAGCCTATCCCCTCCGGTCGCGAGAAGCCCCCCCCGCGGAATAGTTGGTGGATGGGAGCTCCCGCCGGGAACTCCCCCCCCCCCCCCTCTCCTTCTCCTTCGTAGGAGGTTCGTCAGAAGAGTGTCCCCCTTCACCACCTCCCGGTGGTGGCTCTGCTCGCCGGTCCGTCCGGCGGAATCTTCACCAGCGGCCCCAGCTCCGGTGGTTTTGTTAGGTGGGGAGAGCCCCCGTAGGGAACTCCCCCCTCCTCCCCAAGTGTGTTCCTGCCCCCCCTCCGTCGATCTCTGCCTCCCTCCGACCCTCCCCCCTCCCCGCCATCCCCCCCTCCTTTTCTCTCCCCCGTTATTCCCCTCCTCTCCATGGCCCATCGCCCCCCACGTCTCTCCACTCGTCTCCCCTCCTCTCTCCGCCGATCCCCCGCCCCTCCCTCCTCCTGCCCCCGGCTCCCCCCCCCCTTTTTCTTCGCTCCCTGTCGGCCCCCGACCTCCCACCTCTTCCCCCCCCCCCTCCGCCGGCCCTTGCCCCCCCCCACCTCTTCCCCCGACCCCCGAGCTAACCGTCGGCTGGCCCCGTCATCCCACCCAACCGACCCCCCTCCCCTCTCTGCCGATTCTCCGCCCCCCCTCCACCCCTCTTCCCGGCCCTCCGCCCCTTCCCCACCTCCCCCCTACTTTCCCCCACCCTTGCCGACCGCAGTCCCCCACCCCCGTAGCATCCCCCCTACCTTCTTCTACCTTCCCCGCCCGCCGTCCCCGCCTCTCGCCACCGCCATCCACCTCAATCCTCCTGTCTTCCAGCCTCTCCGTATAAGTCTCCCCAAACCTTTTTGAAGCCCACCCCCCTACCCTCTTTCACCTCCCCCGCCCGCTGTTCTCGCCTCCCGCCACCGCCGTCCACCTCATCCTCCGGTCTTCCACCCCCCTCCTCACTGTCCCTGGCCCTATCTCCCACTGGTTTGGGCATCCTCTCAGGCATCGTTGAAAATGGGGCAGATCCTCGTGTTGCAGGTTATGGGTCTCTTCCTTCAGTTTCGAAGAAGCTCAGAGATACAGCGCTTTCCTCCCGTATCCAATCGGATATCGGCCTCCCGAGTATTCTCTTCTTACCGCATTATACAAGAGCGGTTCGGCAGCCACGCGCGCCTCGAGGATGAACTCGGCCACCTTCAACACTGGATGGCTCTTCTTCGGTTTCTCTGGAGCTCCCACTCTTGGTGGTCGTCTTTGTTCTTCACTGTTTCCCGCTTTCCTCTCTGTATGTTCGTCGCTGTGGCGACAACATGGGCCAAGTATGGTTTAAGTGTTCGGTTTGGGTTTTCTACTTTCTCATGTAATCTGCTAGTTTTTAATATGAAATGAAATGATCTATCCTATTTCCAAAAAAAAAGAATGCTCACGCCGTTTTAAAGGGCATGAACCCAAAACATCGAAAAAAAGAGAAATCTACGGAAGAATTTATTTACCCCTTTGTGAGTATCCTGAGATTGCATCTAAAAAAATATAGATGAATCTCTTGGTTTTGACGGGGCCAAAATTCATGAAATGGTTACAGAAATACTACCAATGTTTCAGACGGTGAACATAAACAGACAGATATGAAACGCTTCACGACCTTGTGAGCTCATTGACACATATCTGTATTAGCTAATAATGCTCTACATATTTTTTCCGCAACCAGACCAAACAGAGGTCATACCATTGGGAGGTAAGCCCCTGGTGTCCGTCGGAGGGGATCGCCGGAATTCGCATGAGACAGAGAACAAGAGAGAATCGGACGTTCTGCCGAACGATGAATCACTCAAATAGAAAAAGAGAAAGATACGCAGAAGAAGAGCTACATGGAGGACAAGAAGCCAACCACCACATCATTCATTCATCACTCTCAATAGAAAGGTGTATTACATCGGAAACGAAAGTAAGGAAAATTTATACATATCAGAAATAGCAAAACAAGAAAATAAGGGAAGGGGACCTGTGGCCCAGTAAGTGCAAATGGCTAGGCGGAGACCCACCTCTTTCTTCGAAGAGCTCCTCTCAATCTCTCCTTCCCTCTCTCTCGTATATTCCTCTGGGTGGCCTTGCCTTCGATCTCCTTTTTCTCTGATCGTCCCCCCTTTCTTCTTTCGCACGTCTTCTCTATTTCCCCTTTTTTGTTGCTCTCGTTCTCTCTTTCTGTAACGACCCGAGAATCCGATTAGCAGGAAGGCTCGATAACCCGAGACTCGCACCGCCACCCACGAGTCCGAAGACTCGGAAGGGTTAGAAGGATAGTGTGGAAACTACACAAGTATCACAAGTAATTATAGAAATTAAACAGCTATAATATTAAGCAGGAAATAAATTAGCATTTTACATGGTCCACAATTAAAAATGAATAACAACAACAGTAGTCCACAACTAGTACAAAGACAAGAAAGAAAAGTACAGCTACACGGGACATACCCCGGCTCTGACCTCTGGCACTACCTCTGGGCACCCGCACCACCCTGCGCCCCAGACGCGCTCCCCTGGGGCGGCGCCTCACCTGAAACACAGTGAAACACGCAGGGAATGAGTCTCGGAACAAGACTCAGTAAGGATCACTCGAACCCTACCTCGTAAAATGGGAAGCCACTACGCTAGCGGTAGGAGAGTACCTCGGAAAGGAAAGCCCTGTACTCTACAAAACAAAGGCCCTATGGTACGCAAACCGACACACGTGCCACGGCGCGACAACCGGAACTCAACGGTCGACCCGACAAACCCGAAGGCCAAACACACGACTGACAGTCTGACACTCCGTACTCGACAGGAGTACCTCCCACTAGAAGCACAGTCGGTAGCGTCCCCTGACGACTTACATCCCACCGCAGGTGATCCGCCTGGCGTGGTAGCTCCTACCAAAGGAGCGAACACCGCACAAGTAACCATAAACAAGTGACTAGCTGGGGTCACGCCCGTCGACGTGGGTCCAACCGCCCCCAATCACGTGTGCACACACAGACCGCGCGTCCCTGGTCTGGCCCTCTGACCGGTTTTCCCCTCAGCCGGACTCTGGCTGCAAGACGTGGGGCCCGACGGCAACATGTCCACAAACCGCCTCTAAGGGTAAGCCCGTACACCACTCCCTGGTGCGACCGGTACCGCGTACTGGTAGGCTACGACTAGTGGAGGGTCACTGAAGGAGTAGACTCTCAAGTCACGGAAAATGACGCCCGCATCCGACGACGCACGGGGACCACCCCACGCACCGGCCCCGTCGCACGGTGGCCACAGTCGGACTAAAAACGGGGTTGCCGCCCTCTCGGGGCAACCAGGCGCCTGACGGTCCACCCCGAGACCGTCACAAGGCTGCAACGGTCTAGGCGAGACCGTTACACACACACTTGGCGGTCTAACGCAGGCCATTACACGGCCTGAGGAACGCAGAGGGTAACGCGCCTGGTCCAGCGTATTACACGAATGTAACGCGCCTGGCCCAACGCGTTACGCGAATGTAACGCGCCCGCCCTGGCGCGTTACACGAGCCTCACGCTCCCCTCGAGAAAGCAAGATGTAACGTGCCATCCCCAGCGCGCTACACGAATGTAACTCGCCTGGCCCAGCGCGTTATGCGCCCCTCACATCTGGGGTAACCCAGGGAGTAACGCGCTCGCCCCAGCACATCACTCGGATGTAACGCGCTCGCCCTGGCGCGTTACACACGCAGACCCCCAACGGTCAAAAATCGGTCGGAAAGCCCCTGACGGACCAGCCCAGGCGCGTCACCTACAAGTGGCGGTCAATCGTGGGACCGTCACAGTCTCTGACCCCCGAAGGCTAACCAAAGGGCATGTGATGGCCCCCCCGAGGCACGTCACATCATGTGACGGTCCCTGGAAGGACCGTCACACGCGCCCGACGGCGAGAACGGCAGGAAAGCCCAAAAACTTCAACCACGCCCCCATGCCTCCACCGGAGAGGGGGAAATCAAAGGGGAAGACCCCTGGGGACCCCTAGCATGATTCTAGGCCATCAAAATGTGAAATCATGCATCAAATCCATAGATCGGGCGAGCTCTCCCCAAATCATGGAAAAACCCCAACATGCTCAATCACACCCCTCTCGGCCTCCCCTCGGCCTATAAACCACGGAAATGAACGGCGAGGAGCTAGGGAACGTCACCCTATCTCAATGGAGTGAATGCTCCGCCGGATCGTCCACGAACGCAAGAAATCGCTTTGGAAAACCCTCGTTCTTCAAGCTTCCCACGAGCACCGCACGTCCCCACGATCGCCTCGCCGCCGCCCACGTCGCCGCGCCGTCGCCCCGCCGCCGTCTGCAGCCGGAGAGGAGCTCGCCGCGGTCGAATGGGAGGAAGAGAGGGAGAGGGAGAGGGAGAGGTCACGGTGGGGGGAAACGGAGGAGGAAGAAGAAGAGGAAAGAGAAAGGGGAAAAGAAAAAGAAAAGAAATGGGAATATATAGAAAATCTGATTTTTCAGAAAAATATCAAAAATTAGAAAAATACATTTCCAGAATCCTCGGGACGCACCGATTGCAACGGTACCACTCGTGCCCAGGTGAACGGTCCGGTTCACCCGCAGCGATGTTCCGAAGGAATTGCCGAAACACACACCGAAAATTGGAAAACACGCGCGGAAAAGTCACGGAACGCCTCTGGGCCTCAGAACGACTCCGGATCGCGCCGATCCGAACACGGAAGATATCCGAAACGAAATTTTGGACACAACGGAGCCAGACGCTCCGAGAAACCAGATTCGGGACCCACAAAGAAGGATCCGAAAGGTCCGGGATATTACAGCCCTCCCCCCTTAAGGAATTTCATCCTCGAAATTGAGAACAACCCAAGGGAAAAAAAAGAGAAAGACTCACTCAAACAGGTAAGGGAACTGCTGACGCATCTCGTCCTCACGTTTCCAAGAAGCCTCATCACAAGAGTGCCGCTGCCACACCACCTTTACCAAGGGGATGACCTTGTTCCGCAGGAGCTGCTCTCGCCTATCCTTCACGCGGATCGGAAACTCTGGGAGAGAGAGATCTGGAGTCACCTCAGGCCAAACAGAAATCTCGAGCACATGAGAGTCATCGGGCATATACTTTCACAACATCGAGACGTGGAACACGTCATGCACCGACGCCAACTCAAGGGGTAACTGCAACCGGTAAGCAACCTCACCGATGCGCTCCAAGATCACAAAAGGACCAATGTAGCGGGGACTCAGCTTCCCACGCCGCCCAAAACGCATCACCCCCTTCATCGGAGAAACTCTCAAGAACACACGATCGCCCACGGCGAACTTGAGAGGCTACCTCCTACGGTCAGCATAGCTCTCCTGCCGACTCTAGGCCGCCAACATGTTCTGACGAACCAAGTGCACAACATCTACACATTGCTGCACCAACTCTGGTCCCGTCACAACACGCTCACCCACCTCAAACCAATCAAGTGGAGTCCGGCAAGGATGCCCATACAGAGCCTCATAGGGAGCCATACCAATGCTCGAATGATAGCTATTGTTATAGGCAAACTCCACCAATGGTAGGTGATGAATCCAACTCCCCTGTCACTCCAGGCAGCAGGATCTCAGCATGTCCTCCAAAGTCTGAATGGTCCTCTCAGACTGACCATCAGACTGAGGATGATACGCCGAGCTAAATACCAACCCCGTGCCAAGAGCTCGCTGGAAACTCCTCCAGAATCCAGAAGTGAAGTGCGGATCCCGATCTGACACGATCGAAATGGGAATCCCATGCAACGGCACGATCCGCTCCACATAAAAACGAGCCAACTTGGACACGCTCCAGCTGACATTGACCGGTAACAACCGAGTCACCTTCGTCAGCCTATCCACCAGCAACCAAATACTGTCCTGCCCACCCGGGGTCCTCGGCAACCCCACCATAAAATCCGTGGTCACGTGGTCCCACTTCCACGCAGGAATATCCAAGGGCTGGAGAGTACCTCCTGGTCGCTGATGCTCCGCCTTCACCTGCTGACAGATCAGGCACCTGGCCACAAATTCTGCGACATCTCTCTTCATGCCAGGCCACAAGAACTGTCTCCGCAAGTTCCGATACATCTTTGTCGCACCCGGGTGTATGGTGTACCTGCTCCCATGAGCCTCGTGCAATACCGCACGACGAACTTGCTCCTCCGCTGGGACGTACAGCCCGCCGCGAAACCTCACAGCACCGTCCTCGCCGAGTTCCACATCAGCCATCGCCAAAATCCGGGGCAACTCAGGGTCCGCATGCTGAGCCTCTGTCACCTGACGATGGATAGCAGGAGTGACAGTCAGACTCACAAGCACTGCCAACCCTGGCTCCTGGGGAATCTTGAGCCTGAAAGATACTTCGGACACTTGTTCCCAGAGCCTCCACTTCCTCAACATCAAGGAACTGACCGCGAGCTTCCGACTCAAGGCATCGGCGACGACATTCATCCTGCCCGGCTGATAAGACAAGGTGAAGTCATAATCCTTCATGAATTCCATCCAACGCCTTTGCTTGAGGTTCAGGTCCCTCTGCGAGAATACGTACCTCAAACTCTGATGGTTAGTGAACACCTCGAACTTCTCGCCGTACAAATAATACCTCCAGATCTTCAGCGTGAAGATCACCGCCGCCAACTTAAAGTCATGGGTAGGGTAGTTCTCCTCGTGGGGCTTTAGCTGCCGAGATGCATAAGCCACCACTCTACCATGCTGCATCAACACAGCTCCCAATCCAACGCCGGAAGCATCTGTACACACCACGAAACCTCCCGATCCAGAAGGTAAAACTAACACCGGAGCCGAGGTGAGCAATCTCTTCAGTTCCCTGAAGCTCTGCTAACACTCCTCAGACCAGACGAAAGACACATCCTTCCGCGTGAGTCTAGTCATTGGGGTCACAATGCGAGAAAAATCCTAGATAAACCGGCGATAATAGCCCGCAAGCCCCAAGAAACTTCGGATCTCCGTCACTGACCTCGGCCTCGGCCACTGCATTACTGCCTCGACCTTGGCGGGGTCCACGGAAATACCATCACCAGAAATCACGTGTCCCAGAAAGTGCACCTCGCCGAGCCAAAACTCGCACTTGCTGAGCTTCGCATACAACTGGTGATCTCGCAACGTCTGCAACACCACACCCAAATAGTACGCGTGCTCCTCGGTAGACTGCGAATAAACAAGGATGTCATCCATGAAGATGACCACGAACTGGTCCAAATACAGATGAAACACCCTCTGCATCAAGTCCATGAAGGCTGCAGGGGCATTGGTGAGCCCAAACGGCATCACCAGAAACTCATAATGCCCATACCTCGTACTGAATGCAGTCTTCTCCACATCGGACTCGTGAATTCTTAGCTGATAGTAACCGGACCGCAAATCAATCCGTGAGAATACTCGCGCAGACTGGAGCTGGTCGAACAAATCATCAATCCGTGGCAACGGATACTTGTTCTTAATGGTCACTTCATTCCGCTGCCGATAGTCAATGCATAGCCGCAGACTATCGTCCTTCTTCTTCACAAACAATATAGGCGCACCCCAAGGGGAAAAGCTAAGACGAACGTACCCCTTGGCCAGCAGCTCCTGCAACTGCGCCCTCAACTCCCTCAACTCAGCGGGGGCCATACGGTAGGGAGCCTTCGCCAAAGGTCCCGTACCAGGCACAACCTCGATCACAAAATCGATCTCCCGCTGGGGAGGTAACCCAGGCAACTCCTCGGGGAAAACGTCGAGAAATTCACACACCATCGAAATATCCTCGACATTCGGCTCCATCCGTTCAGTCACAACTACGGACGCGAGAAAACCCTGACAACCAGAATCAAGCAACCGACGGGCTCGAATAGCAGAAATGAGGAATCGAGAAGAGGTGCAATGGATACCTTCGAAATAGAAGGTCCGCTTGCTCGGATGCTGGATGTAGACCCTCTTCATTCCACAATCTACCACCGCTCCATGAGTCTCGAGCCAGTCCATGCCTAGAATCACATCGTAATCCCGAAGCTGCAACGCATACAACCTGCCTGGCATACTCCGCCCATCGATCCAAACCGGAACCTGGTCGAAGTAATATGGAGTGATCATGAAATCACCCGAAGGTAACTCCACTGCCAAATCATAGGACAACTGGGTCACCGGCTCCTCGATGCTCAACGTGAAATCCTCCGAAATAAACGAATGAGACGCGCTAGAATCAAACAAAACCCGAGCCGCACAACCCAAAATCTGAACGGTACCTTCCACGAGCTGCGACGCCACTGCCTCTGCCCTAGTCATGTGCGTGATCTGGCCTCGAGCTCTCTGCCTAACTCCCACACTAGCTGACCTGGGTAGCGGCAGATACTGTCCCTACTGCTGCTGCCTCTGCTGCTGGGGAACCTGCTACTGCGGCGGCCTCTGAGGACAGTCACGCGCCATGTGCCCTGGCTGGTCACACCGAAAACAGATAATCGGCGCCGTGCACTGCCTGCCTGGGTGGAACCCACTACACCGTGGACACGGTCCTCGCGACCCACCCACTGATCCCTGACGCTGCAAGGGGATCGGCTGCTGTACACTGCCCGATGAAGCTTGCCCCTGATCCTTAGACTTATTCTTACCGAACCCTTTCTTGAAAAACTTCTTGACCTTCGTGCCAAAGGACGCAGATCCTGTCACCGACGCTGCCTGTGCCGGCACTCCTGAACCACTCATCGCATGCTGGAAAGAACCCTGCTGCTGGGTAGCCGACTGCTGGCTGCGACCTGACAAAGACTACCCCTGGCTGATCGGTGCTCGGGTCCTCTGCATATCCATCTCCAAAGAAGCTGCAACACGAGACGTTGTCTCTAGATCAGTGGCCCCGTTCACGATCAGATGGTGCCTCAGCTCCTGCCTCAAACCCTGAACAAACTGTGCGGTCTTCACCCTCTCATGCTCCATGATGTGAGGTGCATACCGACCCAGCTCGACAAATCGGGCCCTGTACTGTAACACGGACATGTCACCCTGCACCAGCTCCAGAAACTCCCGCATCTGCTGCGTAGCAACAAAATCTGGACAGTACGTACGCTCGAAAGCACTGACGAAGTCGTCCTACTCGACCTGCTCAAGTGGACGAAGCTGAAAGGACGTCTTCCACTCGGAAGACCACCACTTCCGAGCCGTACCCTGCAACTGGTTGTAGGCCAATACCACTCTGTCCTCGGCAGCACTCTTCGCAGAACTGAACACCCGCTCCATCTCATCAAGTCAATCACGAGCCGCATCAGGGTCTGCCTGGCCGCTGAAGTAAGGCGGATGGAACTGCATAAAGTCCCTCACTGCCCGGCCTGGCCCACCCCTAGCTGACGAGCCCTCACCAGCCTATCCACCGAACTGCTGAGACATAAGCTGGTACATGCCATGGAAGAAATCCTCGGCCCCTGGAACCCTCGCAGTAGCCGCGGCCTCGGTAGCTCCTAGTGGCGCTCTGCTATGCTCCTCCTGGTCCCCCTGGACCCCCTGCTGGATCTCCTGACCTCCAGCCGACTGCCCCTGCTGAGAGCGAGAGCTCCTCCTCGGCGCCATGCTCGCTCCTGAAGCAAAAGACAGAAAACACGAAAACGGCATGGTCAAGAAAAACACACGATGCCCGATGCCAGTGTCAACTGTACATCATTGTTGTGGACAAGTGGACCACTACAATTACCTATGATTCTCATGTAATTCCACAACCGCGCTCTGATACCAGCTGTAACGACCCGAGAATCCGATTACCGGGAAGGCCCGATAACCCGAGACTCGCACCGCCACCCACGAGTCCGAAGACTCGGAAGGGTTAGAAGGATGGTGTGGAAACTACACAAGTATCACAAGTAATTGCAGAAATTAAACAGTTATGATATTAAGCAGGAAATAAATTAGCATTTTACATGGTCCACAATTAAAAATGAATAACAACAACAGTAGTCCAAAACTAGTCCAGAGACAAGAAAGAAAAGTACAGCTACACGGGGCATACCCCGGCTCTGACCTCTGGCACTACCTCTGGGCACCCGCACCACGCTGCTGTAGATCATGATAAATCCACACATATGGAACAAACCACTCATATGAGATATGTAAAATGATGGAGAGATGATAATAAAGACAAAAGAAAGCACGTGGTGCTATAAAGGAGAGTGATCGCCAGAGGGGTTACCTCAATAAGAATCAAAGAAGATCGCGAATACCTGGTGAAAAGTGGGATGCGGGATGAATTGTGAATTCCTTCCTCCTCCTTCTATCGACCGGCCGACGAAGGAGGAGGAAGGAATTCACAATTCATCCCGCATCCCACTTTTCACCAGGTATTCGCGATCTTCTTTGATTCTTATTGAGGTAACCCCTCTGGCGATCACTCTCCTTTATAGCACCACGTGCTTTCTTTTGTCTTTATTATCATCTCTCTATCATTTTACATATCTCATATGAGTGGTTTGTTCCATATGTGTGGATTTATCACGATCTACAAATTGGCGATCACGGTGGGACTTCCATTGTTTTTCTATTGATTACCCCTTTCCCATTGGCACCCACGCGTGCCCTTTCCCCTTTGGCACCCACGTGTGCCCTTTCCCCTTGGTACCCACGGTACCCCTCCTTTGTGCCCCACGGGCACCCTCCACTGTGCATTGCACACTCCCCGGGATCAGCCAGTTTGTGATTGCTCATATTTCCTGAATTAACGCCTCAACCAGAGGTGCGTTTCCTTTTAACGCCTTCATCTAGGGCGTCTGCTTTCTGTGTTACGTCTTCTCAAAAGGCGTCTTTTATCGTCTCCTGCTTTAATTATGCTGTCCGTGAATTCACGCCCTTCCCCAGGGCGTCTCTTTCTTGCTTAGCGCCTCACATAAAGGCGCAGTTTTACATTTGACGCCCTCTGCCTGAGGCGTCCTTTTCACTTATAGCGCCTCACATCAAGGCGCGTTTTCTGCGTTGCCTGTGGGATCCCACAGTGTTTCACGACAGTCATACTGTCGTCTCTTTTGTTGATAGCGACCTTCCCTGGGTCGTGTCTTTCCTGCGTTTTTACAGTTGGATTGATTATTACATTGATCGATGATATTGCTGTGATTTGCTCATATTACTTTGCATCTTGTGGCATTTGGTTGAGAGACCTCCTCTCTCTACACTAGGATTCCACACACCTCTCTTGGAATCGGGACAACCCTCCATTGAGCATTCCGTCTCTTTGGACAGGAAATCCCTTTTCCAAGACCTCCGTAAGTCCCCGCACCCGTGGATTCCCTCACGGACGCCGGGCTGGTTGTACCCTTGAAATACCCGGAGTATAGAGAACCTATCGTTGGTAAGGAGAGAGAAAGAACCTAGTTGACCCGGAGATCACACTTGGATCCAAACTAGGTTTCACTTTGCAAAAGAGGGAATTACTCTACAATCAATCCACTCTAATCTCAAGTATAACATTAAAATCTTACGTCCATCTCAACTTGATTGCATAAATTTGGTTGGGGTGATTTGATTAAAGTTTGCTTGGATTGAGTGCTTTTGTGTCATAACCCCTTTTATAAAGCTTTCTCTCTTCTTAAACATGAAACTCCATTCAGGTAAAATCATCAACATGGCAGGCTACAGGTATTCTTATGATGATGAGGATGAGAATGTTTTTGGTCAATATGAAATCCCCCTCCAAGATTCCATTTATCATGAGGGAAATTACCCTCCTCCTCAGTCTCATTACCCTCAGGTTCATGTGGTTGATACCACTCCTCAAGAGGTTATGCCCTCTTCTCAGACTTTACCCTCCAACACTTCGGGGAACCCTTCCCCATCCTTCAATGTCACGGATTTAATTAATGCTCTATCTCAGTTAGATGATTCCCAGCGGCAGGCAGTTCAGGCCGCTTTGAAAGGGAAGTCTGTTCCCTCTTCATCCTCTAATCCCCCTCCGGCCGAGAGTGGCCATCACCTCACTAATGACCAGGCGGTCTTGCACAGACCCCCCTCTCGTCTACCAATGCCCGGTGCTACCATGCCGGCCCAACAGGCGAGCTACTCAGCGATTAGGCCTCAGTTTCTCCAACCTCCCCGAATTCTACGGACGCCTATACCGCATTCTTTCATTCAAAATCCGGCCCCAGTCGAGTTGGCCAGAAGTTGGCCAGCATGGAAGAGCAACTGAAGAAGGTCACTACGGCCAAGAATGTACCGGAGGTCTCCCTCCCCACACTGCCAGTTTTCCACTTACCACCATCTGAGATGCCTAATTTTCGGCGATATAATGGGACTGGTAATCCTTTCATTCATTTGAAGGATTTTATGTACGAGACCTCCTTCTGGCAAGACAACAAGGCCTCTTTGGCCTATTTATTCAGGATATCTCTGGAGGGGCCAGCCCTTGAGTGGTTCGATTCCTTGGATCCCGCTGATGCCAGCGATTTTGATATTGTTCAAAAGAAGTTTTTGCAGAAGTATAGGGACCGGGTTGGACCCTCCCTCTCAGTCACCGATTTGGTTGCAGAAAAAATGAAGCCCGAGGAGGACTTCGTAATATTTGCTGATAGATGGCGGTTAATGGCCGAGAAATTGAAAGATACACTGTCGGAACAAGAACAAGTTAAGATGATAATTTCCAATGCAACTCCTCAGTTCCGGCATATCTTGGCCATGAACCGATTAACAACCATGGAGGAGCTCTATGAAAGAGCTCGTTATATCCAAATACAGATGAAGGATTCGCCCATCATGGGCATGTTTGAGCCGAAGCCACGGCTATTTAAGAAAAGTACAAATGTCAACAACAGCGGGCCCACGACTAAGGGCACAATTGCAAACGAGTAGGTTGGCGTAGTTGGCCACCCCCACCATCAATCTAACCCACGGCCTAACCCACCGAAACCACAAAACCCCCATTTCAACTCCACTCCACAACACCAATTCGCACCCCAACATTCCTTTGCTCCACCGTAAAACCAAGCGCCCCGCGCTGACCCTCCAGCTCCGCAACAGTACCACCAGGTACCACCACCTACCAACTATGGCCAACAACAACAACGGAGACCACCACTTGGCCCCAAGAGAGCCCACTACCCTCCACTGCCAGAAAGTCTCCCGGATATTTTCAACGCCTTAATGGCCGCCAACTTGCTCGTGTTACCAAGGGAAAGAACAGCGCGACCCGCTAATGTTGACACATCCCGTTACTGCGCTTTCCATCGCGCACCTGGTCACAACCTTGATCGTTGCTTCCACTTCAGAGATTATATTTATGATCTAAATGACCAGGGCGGCATCAACTGGGATGAGGTGAGGCAGTTTATTGCCACCATGAAAGAAAGAAGGCCTCCTCGGCAGCAACAGGCTCAGCAGCCACAGCAACCAGCTCCACAGCAGCAACAACAAGCTCCAACGCCTCAGTAGGATATGGGGATTGTCCACAATCCACTGCCGGAGCACCCGCCAAACCAGCACGTAAACTCTGTCACGTCTCTCCCTGAGGTGGAGAGAGGGCAGGGATGGCATGAAGAAAACGCCTCTGTCGGGGCATTTAATCACAATCAAAATCAACCTTCACGCCTCTTGCGCACCCTTTCTTCTTCTTCTACCCCCCAATTGAGCCGATCCCTTCTGCGCCCCGTTAATCCACCTACCCCCACCTATTCTCCAACCTTGCCGGTTCGCCCCCTTCTTACCCGCTTACCTCCTCCACAGCCTACACCACAACAAACCCCATCCACCACCAACCCTTCACCACTGCCATCCAGGCCACTCCTTAACCGCCCGTCGCCAACGCCCGTTGCACCCGCCACCACTACTCCTCCACCGGCAAGGATCCCTCCACCATCGGCTCCCCCACCTTTTATGCCCAGATCTCTCCTCGTTCCACCCACCAATTCCCCCCGCATTCGGGTATCCCTTTCTACTCCTACGCCTCCTACGGGGGCATCTTTATTGAACTCTTCATCAACACCCCCTGTGGGGGCTCCTTCTTCAAACACTCCTCCACCACTTATCAACACTAACACACCCTCTTCTTCTTCTAACCCTCCTCCCACACTTGCCCTGACAGAGGCGCGTCAAGGCGTGGCGCCGCTCCGCAGTGGATGGATGTTCCACCGCATTTTTCCACAGAGAGAGTTAGAGCCCGCGCAGGGGCCGCAAGAACAGGAACAAGAACAGGAGTCCATACCAGGCACAGAATACGACTTGTTAAAGCATTTGGACCGGACTCCGGCAAGAATTTCAATTCTAGAACTGATCAAGAGGTCGACCACTCATCAGATGGCTCTAAAGGAATATCTGCAGAAAGTCATGGTCAATGAGGACATTCCGGTCGAGCAGATAACCGCAGTCTTAACACCTACTGGCAGTCAACCAGCAATCACTTTTTATGAGCATGAGCTGGCACCAATCTCAGCAAGAAAATATGCTCTATGCATCACAGTTGATATCAATAAGGTGGTGTTGACACCTTGAAAATGAACAAAGGTCAAAGCATGATTGAAAGGAGGGTCGGACCAACAGTGAAAGACCATTGATGAAGCTCGTCAACCATTCACCCGGCTAAAGCCCCTGTCGGCCAAGCTGATGCCCGGTGCCGAGGTCACTCAGACGGCAGCACTGGTAGAGCAGCAGTCACTCGACTGATGAGACCTCCTGGCACACTTTAATGAGAGCCGCATTACTGCTTCGTCCAAGAATCCACGGATGATATGTCAGGGTAAGTCAGATGTCGGCTTCATGACAGATGTAATATGAGATGAAGATGAAGCCGGTACCGGTAGATGAAGATTGTAAAGGCTTTTGCAAAGTCAAAACAGAAGAGGAATTGTCTCCACAGATTATATACCCGGCTGAAGTCTTTCCAGACTAAAGCTGATGTCCAAGCTCATCACCATTCAAGTGACGATATCGATAAGATGATACCCAGTCTTGTCACCGTTCAGATGGCAATACTGATGAAACCCCTGTCTACGGACTGATGAAAACTGTAATAATGATACAAGCTGTGTCACCAATGGAAGACCCTTTTGGGTGATGATACCCTTGAAAGACCCAAATGGGCCTGTGAAAGTGGCTAAAATACTTTAATTGGGCCTGCAATATTGGCGCCGAGAGCCACTTGCCGAAGCCCAAAAGATGGCGCCGAGAAGTTGAAGGCAGGCACGCCGGGAAGCCCGTTTGAGGCGCGCCGTAATGGTGTCTGCCGAGAAGGAAAAGGCTTGATGAAGCCTGCCGAGATGGGGGGAAAAGCTTATAAAAACCCCCTCCCTTCGAACAAAAAGAAGAGATTGGAGAAAAAAAGACGCCGGGAGGAAGAGAAAAAGAAGCCAGAAAAAGAGAGAAAAGAAAAGAGAGGGAGTCCTGCCAAGAGAGATCCCCTTGGCCGAGAGAAGAGAAGAAGCAGAAGAGAGGAAGAAGCAAATGAGCTTCAGGTGGGCTGCTCCGGGGAGGGAGAGGAGTCAATGCTCCGCCCTCCCCATGCTGTCTTTTCTTTTCTACCGATGTAATCTATTGAGCTTTTGTCTTGATTTATCCAACGTAGCCGGCGAGTTCCGGCTACGATCTCCATCTTTCTACTTTGCATTTCCATTTCACAGTCGATGTAAGGCTTGGATACGATGCAATGAAATGTCAACGTGACTCATTTGGGGATCTACTGATTAAGATGTCTGCTCTCCTTTGATCGAAATGTCTGCTCTCCGTTTATCCTTGTGTGTTTATCGTTTATGCGAAACACTTAATGGTTCACACGAATCTTCTCTTTAGAGGCATGAAAACAGGACCCCTACCCTTATCTGATGGGTTACTGAGCTCTGTCACCTCCTCTCCTCCCATCTCGATGGTGGATCCACCGTATCCGCTCGAGCCTTTTTTTTTACAAGGCCCTTAAGGACCCCTCTTCGTGCTGTTCAGGGACCAGAGACATCAATCTCTTGGTCCTCTGAACCGCTGGCTATACGAGGGCATGTCGATGCTACAGACCACTGCTATCCCTCGGATTCTAGCGAATGACGACCTCGATCTCTCGACCCTCCATTCTAATCCCTTGGATGACTAGGGTCTGGAGTTTCGATGCTAAAGGTTCCTCAGCCACCGGGTTTTAGATGCTATTGGGTTCGTCCAGGGGATCAGAGACATCCATCTCTTGATCCCCAGACGGCCGGCGGTAGAAATAAATAAGTCTTCAGAAATCCAGACGATGGCCTCATTCCCCATCGATTCTACCCTCCAGATCCCCCTTGGCCCTTTCTCAGGGAAGCATCCATGAAACCCCCCCTCCTGCACTTCAAATTCGACTTCAATCGCAGCCAGAAAACTCAGGAATCCCAGAAGCAGAGTATCGCCTGAACTCTGTAAGCCCTGGAACCCTGTAGCAATTCCACCTTCTCGGCGTACAAAATTCCCCGCCGAGAACTATCCTGCCGAGAGGTCTCCCTCTTCAGCAAACCGACAAAAGCCATCTAAACCCTTCATGCCCAGCCCACAGGCTCTCGGCGCCAGGCTCCCGGCGTGGCCAGGAGGGCGCCGGGAAGCCACCCGCCGAGATCCCCCTTTCTTTTGCTAAGGAGGCCACGCCGAGACCCCCTTTTTAAGCCAATAAGCCACGCCAAGACCCCCTTTTTAAGCCAATAAACCATGCCGAGAAGCCCCCTTTTTGGCCAACTAAAGCCACGCCGAGACCCTCATTCGGCCAGCTAAACCCATGCCGAGAACCTTATTTTTTTGTCAATATAAAACCATGCCGAGAGCCCCTCCTTCTTCGGCCGATGAAACCCAGTCCGAGGCCCTCTTCTGCACTGACATCCTTCAATCTTTTAGTCTCCATACACATATGTCCCGGGGATGTTCAGAGACCGTCATTGATGTCTTGAGAAGACACATTATTGGGGAAGACCTCCCCTACAGTCTTCATTCTCGATCCAGATTTCACCCTCATGAACCCAAAGGGCCATGTCATTGCATGAGTTCTGAGGAGT
This sequence comes from Amorphophallus konjac, assembly GCA_022559845.1. NCBI lineage: Eukaryota > Viridiplantae > Streptophyta > Magnoliopsida > Alismatales > Araceae > Amorphophallus > Amorphophallus konjac. The sequence continues at coordinate 150,003,447 of CM040122.1, forward strand.
TTCGAGGGGATATTAATCGATGGTATAAAGGCAAGCGATGTCCCAGGGCCCGGTGCCCATCCTCGTTCGGTTGTCATCCCGGCATTCTGTGGATGATGACCTATCTTCTCTTGGCATGATCCAAGTTGAGGGGACATGCTGCCGAAATTCACACATGCCTTGCCAAGTAAATGTGATGCTTTCTATCTCAACCCCACCAGCCTGTGGAGTCATGTCCTTGCATGCTCTCCGATGACCATTTGAAGGGGAATATAGATGCAACATCGCGTCTGCACGGAGCGAGTTATGTTACGCCAGTACTTACTCGGATTCTGGGTCAATTATGCCCGATCTTTTACGGATCCCACCCTGCCACTGCATGGGTGGTTTCCTATTCCCCACTTGGCATGGTCCAAGATGGTGGGAATATGCCGTCAGTTTTATCCCGGAAATAACCAACCCCTGCTTCGTCTAATCCATTTAACGTCTTGCAAGTGAACGAATTCTGTCTCTTTTGAGCATGCGGCTTTACCGCTGTCATCCTCCTACCTTTAGCGTTTAATCAAGGGTTGTCCTTCCTTGGAAGGGCGTAATTAACGTCATAACCTTTATGGTATGACGGACTTCTGGTCCAGGCACGATCACTTATAATCGACTGACCAAGTCAGATCGAGCGCATAATAAAATCGTCACTCCGGTGACTGGCACGCCAATAAATCAATAAATAATAAATCAATCAATATATATAAAAATAATAAATAAATAAATAAATAAAAATCCCGCGTTCCCACAAGTCTGGCACCTTGAAAATGAACAAAGGTCAAAGCATGATTGAAAGGAGGGTCGGACCAACAGTGAAAGACCATTGATGAAGCTCGTCAACCATTCACCCGACTAAAGCCCCTGTCGGCCAAGCTGATGCCCGGTGCCGAGGTCACTCAGACGGCAGCACTGGTAGAGCAGCAGTCACTCGACCGATGAGACCTCCTGGCACACTTTAATGAGAGCCGCATTACTGCTTCGTCCAAGAATCCACGGATGATATGTCATGGTAAGTCAGATGCCGGCTTCATGACAGATGTAATATGAGATGAAGATGAAGCCGGTACCGGCAGATGAAGATTGTAAAGGCTTTTGCAAAGTCACAACAGAAGAGGAATCATCTCCACAGATTATATACCCGGCTGAAATCTTTCCAGACTAAAGCTGATGTCCAAGCTCGTCACCATTCAAGTGACGATATCGATAAGATGATACCCGGTCTTGTCACCGTTCAGATGGCAATACTGATGAAACCCCTGTCTACGGACTGATGAAAACCGTAATAATGATACAAGCTGTGTCACCAATGGAAGACCCTTTTGGGTGATGATACCCTTGAAAGACCCAAATGGGCCTGTGAAAGTGGCTAAAATACTTTAATTGGGCCTGCAATATTGGCGCCGAGAGCCACTTGCCGAAGCCCAAAAGATGGCGCCGAGAAGCTGAAGGCAGGCACGCCGGGAAGCCCGTTTGAGGCGCGCCGTGATGGTGTCTGCCGAGAAGGAAAAGGCTTGATGAAGCCTGCCGAGAAGGGGGGAAAAGCTTATAAAAACCCCCTCCCTTCGAACAAAAAAAGAGATTGGAGAAAAAAAGACGCCGGGAGGAAGAGAAAAAGAAGCCAGAAAAAGAGAGAAAAGAAAAGAGAGGGAGTCGTGCCAAGAGAGATCCCCTCGGCCGAGAGAAGAGAAGAAGCAGAAGAGAGGAAGAAGCAAATGAGCTTCAGGTGGGCTGCTCTGGGGAGGGAGAGGAGTCAATGCTCCGCCCTCCCCATGCTGTCTTTTCTTTTCTACCGATGTAATCTATTGAGCTTTTGTCTTGATTTATGAAACGTAGCAGGGGAGTTCCGGCTACGATCTCCATCTTTCTGCTTTGCATTTCCATTTCATAGTCGATGTAAGGCTTGGATACGATGCAATGAAATGTCAACGTGACTCATTTGGGGATCTACTGATTAAGATGCCTGCTCTCCTTTGATCGAAATGTCTGCTCTCCGTTTATCCTTGTGTGTTTATCATTTATGCGAAACACTTAATGGTTCACACGAATCTTCTCTTTAGAGGCATGAAAACAGGACCCCTACCCTTATCTGATGGGTTACTGGGCTCTGTCACCTCCTCTCCTCCCATCTCGATGGTGGATCCACCGTATCCGTTCGAGCCTTTTTTTTTTTACAAGGCCCTTAAGGACCCCTCTTCGTGCTGTTCAGGGACCAGAGACATCAATCTCTTGGTCCCCTGAACCGCTGGCTATACGAGGGCATGTCGATGCTACAGACCACTGCTATCCCTCGGATTCTAGCGAATGACGACCTCGATCTCTCGACCCTCCATTCTAATCCCTTGGATGACTAGGGTCTGGAGTTTCGATGCTAAAGGTTCCTCAGCCACCAGGTTTTAGATGCTATTGGGTTCGTCCAGGGGATCAGAGATAGCCATCTCTTGATCCCCAGACGGCCGGCGGCAGAAATAAATAAGTCTTCAGAAATCCAGACGATGGCCTCATTCCCCATCGATTCTACCCTCCAGATCCCCCTTGGCCCTTTCTCAGGGAAGCATCCATGAAACCCCCCCTCCTGCACTTCAAATTCGACTTCAATCGCAGCCAGAAAACTCAGGAATCCCAGAAGCAGAGTATCGTCTGAACTCTGTAAGCCCTGGAACCCTGTAGCAATTCCACCTTCTCGGCGTGCAAAATTCCCCGCCGAGAACCATCCTGCCGAGAGGTCTCCCTCTTCAGCAAACCGACAAAAGCCATCTAAACCCTTCATGCCCAGCCCACAGGCTCTCGGCGCCAGGCTCCCGGCGTGGCCAGGAGCGCGCCGGGAAGCCACCCGCCGAGATCCCCCTTTCTTTTGCTAAGGAAGCCACGCCGAGATCCCCCTTTCTTTTGCTAAGGAAGCCACGCCGAGACCCCCTTTTTAAGCCAATAAGCCACGCCGAGACCCCCTTTTTAAGCCAATAAACCATGCCGAGAAGCCCCCTTTTTAGCCAACTAAAGGCATGCCGAGACCCTCATTCGGCCAGCTAAACCCATGCCGAGAACCTTATTTTTTTGTCAATATAAAACCATGCCGAGAGCCCCTCCTTCTTCGGCCGATGAAACCCAGTCCGAGGCCCTCTTCTGCACTGACATCCTTCAATCTTTTAGTCTCCATACACATATGTCCCGAGGATGTTCAGAGACCGTCATTGATGTCTTGAGAAGACACATTATTGGGGAAGACCTCCCCTACAGCCTTCATTCTCGATCCGGATTTCACCCTCATGAACCCAGAGGGCCATGTCATTGCATGAGTTCTGAGGGGTTTCGAGGGGATATTAATCGATAGTATAAAGGCAAGCGATGTCCCGGGGCCCGGTGCCCATCCTCGTTTGGTTGTCATCCCGGCATTCTGTGGATGATGACCTATCTTCTCTTGGCATAATCCAAGTTGAGGGGACATGCTGCCGAAATTCACACATGCCTTGCCAAGTAAATGTGATGCTTTCTATCTCAACCCCACCAGCCTGTGGAGTCATGTCCTTGCATGCTCTCCGATGGCGCTTTGAAGGGGAATATAGATGCAACATCGCGTCTGCACGGAGCGCGTTATGTTACGCCAGTACTTACTCGGATTCTGGGTCAATTATGCCCGATCTTTTATGGATCCCACCCTGCCACTGCATGGGTGGTTTCCTATTCCCCACTTGGCATGGTCCAAGATGGTGGGAATATGCCGTCGGTTTTATCCCGGAAATAACCAACCCCTGCTTCGTCTAATCCATTTAACGTCTTGCAAGTGAACGAATTCCGTCTCTTTTGAGCATGCGACTTTACCGCTGTCATCCTTCTACCTTTAGCGTTTAATCAAGGGTTGTCCTTCCTTGGAAGGGCGTAATTAACGTCATAACCTTTATGGTATGACGGACTTCTGGTCCAGGTACGATCACTCATAATCGACTGACCAAGTCAGATCGAGCGCACAATAAAATCGTCACTCCGGTGACTGGCACGCCAATAAATCAATAAATAATAAATCAATCAATATATATAAAAATAATAAATAAATAAAAATCCCGCGTCCACAAGTCTGGCACGCCCGGTGGGACGGAGTCTCCCTTCATCTTTACGCTAAAGTAGGAGGCCCAGCGGGCCCCCCTCAAAATTCTGATTCTGTGTACTTTCCTTATTTTCAGGAATCTACAATGACAGCCGGAATCATGTCCGTTTGCTTCGACCAGCGGCCGATTGACATGCATGTGCGAGAAGGCTACCTGGTCATTTTCAAGGTGTCTTTGACCTTTGTTCATTTTCCTGTATCGGGGAGAAGCCAAAGAAAGAATATCGGTCTTTGACCGGCTCAAATATCCTGACCAGGTGAAAAGAAAGGTCTACAGGCGGAAAGAAAAAATTTGCTGACACCTTGAAAATGAACAAAGGTCAAAGCATGATTGAAAGGAGGGTCGGACCAACAGTGAAAGACCATTGATGAAGCTCGTCAACCATTCACCCGGCTAAAGCCCCTGTCGGCCAAGCTGATGTCTGGTGCCGAGGTCACTCAGACGGCAGCACTGGTAGAGCAGCAGTCACTCGACCGATGAGACCTCCTGGCACACTTTAATGAGAGCCGCATTACTGCTTCGTCCAAGAATCCACGGATGATATGTCAGGGTAAGTTAGATGCCGGCTTCATGACAGATGTAATATGAGATGAAGATGAAGCCGGTACCGGCAGATGAAGATTGTAAAGGCTTTTGCAAAGTCACAACAGAAGAGGAATCGTCTGCACAGATTATATACCCGGCTGAAGTCTTTCCAGACTAAAGCTGATGTCCAAGCTCGTCACCATTCAAGTGACGATATCGATAAGATGATACTCGGTCTTGTCACCGTTCAGATGGCAATACTGATGAAACCCCTGTCTACGGACTGATGAAAACTGTAATAATGATACAAGCTGTGTCACCAATGGAAGACCCTTTTGGGTGATGATACCCTTGAAAGACCCAAATGGGCCTGTGAAAGTGGCTAAAATACTTTAATTGGGCCTGCAATATTGGCACCGAGAGCCACTTGCCGAAGCCCAAAAGATGGCGCCGAGAAGCTGAAGGCAGGCACACCGGGAAGCCCGTTTGAGGCGCGCCGTGATGGTGTCTGCCGAGAAGGAAAAGGCTTGATGAAGCCTGCCGAGAAGGGGGGAAAAGCTTATAAAAACCCCCTCCCTTCGAACAAAAAGAAGAGATTGGAGAAAAAAAGACGTCGGGAGGAAGAGAAAAAGAAGCCAGAAAAAGAGAGAAAAGAAAAGAGAGGGAGTCCTGCCAAGAGAGATCCCCTCGGCCGAGAGAAGAGAAGAAGCAGAAGAGAGGAAGAAGCAAACGAGCTTCAGGTGGGCTGCTCCGGGGAGGGAGAGGAGTCAATGCTCCGCACTCCTCATGCTGTCTTTTCTTTTCTACCGATGTAATCTATTGAGCTTTTGTCTTGATTTATCGAACGTAGCCGGCGAGTTCCGGCTACGATCTCCATCTTTCTGCTTTGCATTTCCATTTCACAGTCGATGTAAGGCTTGGATACGATGCAATGAAATGTCAACATGACTCATTTGGGGATCTACTGATTAAGATGTCTGCTCTCCTTTGATCGAAATGTCTGCTCTCCGTTTATCCTTGTGTGTTTATCGTTTATGTGAAACACTTAATGGTTCACACGAATCTTCTCTTTAGAGGCATGAAAACAGGACCCCTACCCTTATCTGATGGGTTACTGGGCTCTGTCACCTCCTCTCCTCCCATCTCGATGGTGGATCCACCGTATCCGTTCGAGCCTTTTTTTTTTACAAGGCCCTTAAGGACCCCTCTTCGTGCTATTCAGGGACCAGAGACATCAATCTCTTGGTCCCCTGAACCGCTGGCTATACGAGGGCATGTCGATGCTACAGACCACTGCTATCCCTCGGATTCTAGCGAATGACGACCTCGATCTCTCGACCCTCCATTCTAATCCCTTGGATGACTAGGGTCTGGAGTTTCGATGCTAAAGGTTCCTCAGCCACCGGGTTTTAGATGCTATTGGGTTCGTCCAGGGGACCAGAGACAGCCATCTCTTGATCCCCAGACGGCCGGCGGCAGAAATAAATAAGTCTTCAGAAATCCAGACGATGGCCTCGTTCCCCATCTATTCTACCCTCCAGATCCCCCTTGGCCCTTTCTCAGGGAAGCATCCATGAAACCCCCCCTCCTGCACTTCAAATTCGACTTCAATCGCAGCCAGAAAACTCAGGAATCCCAGAAGCAGAGTATCGTCTGAACTCTGTAAGCCCTGGAACCCTGTAGCAATTCCACCTTCTCGGCGTACAAAATTCCCCGCCGAGAACTATCCTGCCGAGAGGTCTCCCTCTTCAGCAAACTGACAAAAGCCATCTAAACCCTTCATGCCCAGCCCACAGGCTCTCGGCGCCAGGCTCCCGGCGCGGCCAGGAGCGCGCCGGGAAGCCACCCGCCGAGATCCCCCTTTCTTTTGCTAAGGAGGCCGCGCCGAGACCCCCTTTTTAAGCCAATAAGCCACGCCGAGACCCCCTTTTTAAGCCAATAAACCATGCCGAGAAGCCCCATTTTTGGCCAACTAAAGCCACGCCGAAACCCTCATTCGGCCAGCTAAACCCATGCCGAGAACCTTATTTTTTTGTCAATATAAAACCATGCCGAGAGCCCCTCCTTCTTCGGCCGATGAAACCCAGTCCGAGGCCCTCTTCTGCACTGACATCCTTCAATCTTTTAGTCTCCATACACATATGTCCCGGGGATGTTCAGAGACCGTCATTGATGTCTTGAGAAGACACATTATTGGGGAAGACCTCCCCTACAGTCTTCATTCTCGATCCGGATTTCACCCTCATGAACCCAAAGGGCCATGTCATTGCATGAGTTCTGAGGAGTTTCGAGGGGATATTAATCGATGGTATAAAGGCAAGCGATGTCCCGGGGCCCGGTGCCCATCCTCGTTCGGTTGTCATCCCGGCATTCTGTGGATGATGACCTATCTTCTCTTGGCATGATCCAAGTTGAGGGGACATGCTGCCAAAATTCACACATGCCTTGCCAAGTAAATGTGATGCTTTCTATCTCAACCCCACCAGCCTGTGGAGTCATGTCCTTGCATGCTCTCCGATGGCCCTTTGAAGGGGGATGCAACATCGCGTCTGCACGGAGCGCGTTATGTTACGCCAGTACTTACTCGGATTCTGGGTCAATTATGCCCGATCTTTTACGGATCTCACCCTGCCACTGCATGGGTGGTTTCCTATTCCCCACTTGGCATGGTCCAAGATGGTGGGAATATGCCGTCGGTTTTATCCCGGAAATAACCAACCCCTGCTTCGTCTAATCCATTTAACGTCTTGCAAGTGAACGAATTCCGTCTCTTTTGAGCATGCGACTTTACCGCTGTCATCCTCCTACCTTTAGCGTTTAATCAAGGGTTGTCCTTCCTTGGAAGGGCGTAATTAACGTCATAACCTTTATGGTATGACGGACTTCTGGTCCAGGCACGATCACTCATAATCGACTGACCAAGTCAGATCGAGTGCATAATAAAATCGTCACTCCGGTGACTGGCACGCCAATAAATCAATAAATAATAAATCAATCAATATATATAAAAATAATAAATAAATAAATAAATAAAAATCCCGTGTTCCCACAAGTCTGGCACGCCCGGTGGGACGGAGTCTCCCTTCATCTTTACGCTAAAGTAGGAGGCCCAGCGGGCCCCCCTCAAAATTCTGATTCTGTGTACTTTCCTTATTTTCTGGAATCTACAATGACAGCCGGAATCATGTCCGTTTGCTTCGACCAGCAGCCGATTGACATGCATGTGCGAGAAGGCTACCTGGCGGTACCTCTCGCGTTCGGATCGATGCCGCCTGCCGTTGGGCTGCCCAACTGCTTTGGCGTCGTCTTCACTGACCTTCTACAGGTCGATGACAATGAGCAAGGCACTGCTGCAAGTGCCCTGGTGAAGATCACTGACCAGAAGAATATCTTACCAGAGAAAACGGTCCCCACGGCCGTCGCCTGCTACGTCCATCATGACCAAAAAAGGGGCATGGTCCCTGCTGCTGCTCAGAAGGGGAGAAGAACCAACCGGAGGAGCCGGTATGATGCTGTTGACCGTCGTCTTTCCAACTCCGGAAAGACCATGATGATTGGAGGTGTCCGGGCAAACATGAATGGATGCCCAAGGGAGGTCAAGCCGGACGTGATCATCCCGATGGTGCCCACTACCAACAGATTCCAGACTCTGGCCGCCAGGCAGGCCAATTGGGAGGCTGATGAGAGGAAGCCGCTGGCGCCCAAGCCAGCAAAATACAAACAGGTCTGGCGACCGAAGAGGATTCAGAGCTGGGTTCCAGTTCGAGATGAGGAGAAGGCTGCTGAAGATGCTGTTGCCCGCTTCAGGGCAGAAAGCCGAAGAAGAGAGGGAAAAGAGACAAGAAATGCTGTTGCTGCTCGCCCCAAAGCCTGGGGCAGAAGAGATGAGAGAAATGATGAAGAAAGAAATTTGACTGCTGCTCGCCCCATGATGAGGGGCAGAAGGGATGAGAGGAAGGAAGACCTTAGTGTCACCCGTCCCAGGGCTGGGGGCAGAAGATGGCAAAGAAAGAAATATGATGCTGCTGTCAACTGCTGCCGAAACGGCAATGTGGGAATGAGCGAACCAGTCACGGTCGCCATCCCAAGAAGACCGAGGGCCTGTGCCAGACAGGCCGACTTGTTCAAATATTCCAAAGCTGAGCATTTGAATGCTCAGGTAACAAGACTGGCCTATCAGCAGAGAAGCCAGGAAAGACTAATGCTCCAGCCTGAGCCACAGAGGCACAATTCTGAAGAGATGAAGCAGATAGTCCAAGACTACTTCCACTACCTGGGGAGCTCTGCCCTCGGTCAACAAAGACTATCCCGTGCCTTGGGCACCAGAGGTGAAGAAAAAGAAGAAACACTTCGAGAAACGATGATCGGAGCCTCTTCCTCCTATTCAAATCACTATGAAGAAGGTCTCAGGGCCGGATATGACAAAGAAGACCTATACCGGGAAGAAGCCAAAGAAAGAATATCGTTCTTTGACCGGCTCAAATATCCTGACCAGGTGAAAAGAAAGGTCTACAGGCGGAAAGAAAAAATGCAAATCTTCACCTGCAACATGGCTGGACTTGCCAGGGGGCAAGATATACTACCAACTCGGCCAGATGAACTGCTCAGGTTGGCTACTAGACCTGGTCCTGTCACAAGAAGAGGCCAGGCCGCAAAAGATAAGATGAAGAAATATGATGAAGCCCGCAAGATCACCACCATGACAGTCAATGTGGTGACGACAGAGGATGAGGACAATCCCCTTATTGATGATGCTGAAGGGACTTCTGAAGATATGCAAATCCCATCAGCCTTGGATCCTATGGTCCAGATGATGTTCAGAAGATACCAGCAGGAGATCAGTGCTCTCCGAAGGTAACTCAATGAAAGACATGAAGCTACATCAGTCTCAAAGCAAGCTGAACCTGCGAGGCAGACATCCAGCTCAGCAGAGACGGCTATCCCAGCTAACCCTCTCCTAGCTGATAAGGGCAAGACACCGAGCCAACCTATTCCACAGCAAACAGCAGCTCAGCCCTCTGTGTCTCTGACACAGCCTACCGCGCCCATCTTGCGCGCCACTGTGATGACAACTCCTCACAGCCAGCAACAAGCTCACTTCTTTCCAGAAGACATAGATCCAGCTGTAGCCCACAAGCAGATGATTGAAAGAATTGTGGAAATGAAGCTGTCAGAAAAGATTGGTGGTGATGCTGGTACCTATGATGTGTACAAGGTACCGTATCCTCCCCAGTATGCTGCCAAAAGACTACCCCCAGGCGTCAGTAAGCCGCCGAAGTTCGAGAAATTTAATGGCCAGGGCTTTCCTAGGGAGCATATAGCCTACTACACTACAATCATGGGCGACCTAGCAGTCGATGAAGCTTATCTGCTCAAGTTCTTTGGCTCATCCCTCACTGGGTTGGCCTTTGAATGGTACTCAAGCCTGCCAGCTGGGTCAGTGGTTGATTGGCCTGATATACAGAGAAAATTCCGCGACAGATTTCATGTCACGGAAAGGGAAATCACGATAGCAGAGCTATATGCAACCAGGCAGAAGCAAGATGAAACTGCACTGGACTACATCAAAAGGTGGAGGAACTTAGCCATGAGATGCCGAAGACCTCCTCATCAAGAAGATGCGGTGCAGATATGCAAGCAGAGCCTCAGGAGGGAGGTGCTAGAAAAAATGATCGGTGCAGATGTCAGAACATTTGACCGACTGAACAATATAGTGGCAGAAGTCGAGACGTTCTTGTCCAAGCGTCCGACCGCCAATGTCCCCACCATGCCGAAGGGAAAATCCAATGAGCGACGGCCATCACACTCTGAGGCCAACACCGTCGATTTCAGAACCTTCGAGCAACAGAAGGGGAAGAAAGGGGCAGATGAAGCTCCCCCGCTGGCAGATACAGCAGAAAGAAAAGATAAAGTCTCTCTGAGAGACAAGATGAGAAAAGCATATTCCTTCCCAAAAGATAAGACGGCCGCACTGTTCAACTGGGCATACAAGTTCAATAAGGTAACATTGCCTGAACCCAAAAGATCAGCAGATGCAGCAAAGAAAGATGATCCGCTGTTCTGTCCATTTCACCGTGCGCTGGGGCACGCAATTGAAGATTGTTATGTCTTCAAAGATATCATGGAAGGAATGGTCAAGAAAGGTGAGCTACAGCTGGGAGATTACCAGGTAAAGCCGCCCCATCCACATGAGCCTCCACCCTGGAGAATGGCTGCCAATATGATCTCAGTCTACCAACAGCTGCCCAAGGAAGCCGTTGAAGAATGCACCAAGCACACCTATGAAGCTTGCTTCCTCACCCCACAGAAAGATCAGGAAGGATGGCAGATGATACCCATAAAAAGCAAAAAGAAGACTCCTGCAGCCAGTACCAGCAGAGCAGTTATCCGGGGTGTTACCCCAAGGCCCGAGCCGCCTCCAATAAAGCCAATATGGCATACAACTGAGACTGGACCAGTCATCCGGATCCCTACTCACAACCGGAGGAGACAAACTCCCCTCCCTACACATAAAGAAGTAAGCCCTGCAGCGAGGCGTCTGCAGCAATATATTAATGAGCTTGATGAGTATGAGCAGAAGAAGCCCAAACATCTGCTGATGAAAGACTGTATACTCTGGGAACAGCTCGAAGAATTGAAAATCAAAGAGCAGCCAGAGGCAGAACAAGAAAAAGCTGAGAATGAACCCTTCTGGGGGCAGCAGCTAACAAAGCCAAATTCCTAGAAGAAGAGGAGACGACCCAAGTCCAAGAAGGGAAAGAAGGTCACGACAGTACAATGTAACACTCTGTCGGTACTCTTTTCCTTGCCCGGGGAGGATGATGAGCCAGAAGCATCCGACGCCCCCCTAGAAGCTAACCATGCCGAAGCCTCCACCTCGACCCATGCAACACGTTCTGGGAGAAGATGGGGGCGCCCACCACCAGCCAACCATAATATTATGTTCAGAGGGGAGCAACCCTATCAAATCCCGGAACCAGAGATACGAGGTGCCCAGGTTCCTCCCCCTGCCAGTCTGTACCAAGACAAAAAGAAGGCAGATGAAGCCCCTTCATTCCTGGAGTTCCTGTCCAGCTTAGAGAATGAGCAACCGGCTCATAATGCTCCAGCTAAAAGCAATAAATGCCAGCAGACAGCAGCTAGAAAGCAGAAACAACATGAAGAAAATGAAGAAAGTAACCCTCTAGCAAAACTAGGGGCAGTCGCTACAGAAGAAGCCTTCCGGGAGACCGATGAAGAAGATGAAATTGGGACTGGGCAGCAAAGGCCACAGGCACCACATGAACCTCCAAGACCCCGATGGGCAGAGGAGATGAGACTATCTAATGTCCGGGTGGGCAGTCGAGTCATGAAAATGCTGAAGAAGCTCCCTACCAGATTCTCCATCTGGGAAATTCTCTCTCTGAGCGAAGAAGCTCGCCAAGCAATCGTGGATGCCCTGCAGTCCCCGGCACAATGTGAAGCACTCCTGGCAGAAGTGAATGCTGGGCCATCGGCCACCTTCACGGAAGATGATATGCTAATCCCAAATGTCGATCATAACAGACCGTTGTATATGAGGGGTTCCCTGAACTGTCAGCCATTGAGCAGGATATTGATAGATCCCGGGGCTGCTATGAATATTCTCCCGTACCGCATTTACCAGAAATATTACTTTGATCTGCAGCTCACCAAGGTCAGAGATATGAAGATTGCGGGATTCAACCAGAAATGTGAAACACCTCTCGGGGTGGCTAATTTCAACCTCACACTGGGAGACCTCACTACCGTGGTACGATTCTATGTAATCGACTCCAACACCACGTATAAGGCCCTGCTGGGAAGACCGTGGCTGCACGAATATCAGATAGTGCCATCCACGCTACACCAATGCATAAAATACTGCCATGAAGGAAAAGAAGAAAGGGTGTTTGCTGATCTACATCCCTTTGAAGTATTCGAGTGCCATATGCTCGATGCATCCTACTACACCGAGGTGTCACAAAGGGATAAAGAAAAAGAAGCTGTGGTCAGCTAGAAAAAGTCGGCGACAAAAACAAGAAATTGGTCTCCGCCGCCGCCAAAGGGCTACATTAGAAAGCATGGGGTATCTCACATCTCCTATGCTGGTGATTTTGCTCGGATCACTCCTCCTGGAATACACCCAGATGATACTGAAGAAAAAATGAAAGAAAAATACACACAGGTGGAAGTTCCTCAGGGTCTAGTCAAGCCCATAGCCGGCATAGAATACCAGACGGTGCTGCCACTGAAGACTATGGAAATCCCTCGCTTCTGCGAGCCTCCTATCATATTCTACACCGGGGAGGCAGTCGAAGAAGATGATCAAGATTGCATGGTCCCTGAAGAAACCGCAAACCGGATGGTGCCAATTACAGGCCTGGAGTACACTACCCAACGGGTTTCGCAGATGTTCTCCAAGATGCAAATGCCATCGATACAGTCTGCAGCCCAGAAGAAAGCATTCAAGGAGCTATGGGATCCACCTCGAGATAATAAAGAACTGAGGAAGATCACACAACACCCAGGACTGGGTTATACCCTGCAAGAATACTATGAAGCTGAGGTAGATGTCATCTCTGCCTTCTACCAGCATGAAGATTCCCCCGGGATGGACTATGACCAATACCCTTCAGAAGATGAAGAAATCATTTATCAATCCGTAGTGGACAATGAAGTCCCAGACAATCAGCCGGGGACGGGGACACCTGACGAGACAAAGAGAGATTGGTACTGGGAGGATCTATCTTTCAAGGAGGATCTGTTCTAGGATGAAGTGAAATTTGATACGGGAACCCCAGATGAAGATCAAGTAGCCAGAGAGCTGCAAGAGTGCCTGGAGTTTGGGCGCATTCTAGAAGAATTCCGAGCTCTACATAATGATGACCTCTCAGGGGAGCCCACATCAGAAGAGCCTCTAAGCACGGAAGACTCCACTTCGAAGTTTTCCGCTGAGCCAGTCACGTCCTCAGGGCAGACTAAACAGAATCCGGCCATATTGGCCTTATACGATGCACCAGCATCTGCCGATGATCGGTATGATGAAACAGAAAATCATGAGAATGAAGAAGATTATATCCCGGGAGGCTTTATTGATTTGCAAGAAGCCCCACCCGAAGTTGAATACGGAGGCCAAGCCACCGTCGATGAGCTGATAGAAGTAAATCTGGGGTCAGCAGATGAGCCAAGGCTGACATTCCTCAGTGCACTGCTGGAGCCAGCTGTCAAAGAACAGTATATTCAGTTTTTGAAAGAATTCCGAGACTGCTTCGCATGGACATATGATGAAATGCCAGGACTGAGTTCCGATGTGGCACAGCACCGATTGGCGATAAACCCAGAGGCAAGCCCTGTGAAGCAGCCTTCCAGGAGAATGCGCCCCGAACTGATAAATCAGATCAACAAAGAGGTCGACAAGCTGATCGATGTGGGCTTTGTTGAAGAGAACCAGTATACTACATGGCTGGCCAATATAGTGCCCGTGAAGAAGAAAAGTGGGCAGATCAGAATATGTGTAGATTTCAGGGACCTGAATAAGGCTTGCCCGAAAGATGATTTCCCAGTGCCGATCACTGAAGTCATGATCGATGCAACCACTAGCCATGAAGCCCTGTCATTCATGGATGGGTCATCCGGATACAACCAGATCTGGATTGCTGAAGAAGACAGAGTGCACACTGTATTCCGCACCCCGAAGGGGATATTTCATTATAAAAGAATGCCGTTCGGCCTTAAGAATGCCGGCACTACCTATCAAAGAGCTATGACAAAGATCTTTGATGATTTGCTCTTCAAGAAAGTAGAGTGCTACATTGATGACCTGGTGGTGAAAACCAGCAGAAGAGAAGATCATCTGCAAGACCTGAGGATAGTGTTCCAGAGGCTGCGCAAATATGAACTCAAGATGAATCCTATGAAATGTGCCTTCGGCGTGTCCAGTGGAAAATTCCTTGGGTTCATTGTCCGTCATAGGGGCATTGAGATCGACCCATCCAAGATTAAAGCTATCCAGGAGCTCCCTCCACCAAGGAATCTCCACGAGCTGAGATCTCTACAAGGGCGTTTGGCCTATATCCGACGATTCATATCAAATCTGTCGGGGAGATGCCACCCTTTTCACAAGCTCATGATGAAAGATGTACCGTTCCTCTGGGACGATGGCTGTCAGGAAGCCTTTGAGAAGCTGAAAGAATATCTCAAGACCCCTCCAGTGCTGGGGGCACCTATTAAGGGCAGACCCCTGATACTGTACATTGCAGCCACACACTGTTCCCTGGGGGCAATGCTAGCACAGATAAATGAAGAAGGCAAAGAGCAGGCTCTATACTACCTGAGTCGGAGGCTGATTAGAACTGAAGAAAGCTACACCTATATAGAAAAGACATGCTTGGCACTAGTCTTTGCCGTTAAAAAGCTCCGGCACTATATGCTGTCACATGAAATCAGATTGATATCTGCAGCAGATCCACTCAAATACATATTGACTCAGCCAGTACTGAAAGGCCGGTTGGGCAAATGGGCAGTAATTCTGATGGAATTCGATATCACATATATACCCCAGAGGGCAATAAAAGGACAGGCCGTAGCCGATTTCTTCGCAGAGCATCCTGTGCCAGAGAATGATATGTTGGGGACTGAGTTACCCGATGATGAGACACTAGAAGCCTGCCAGGCTCAGTCAACTATGTGGCAGCTATTCTTTGATGGAGCATCTAGAACAGAGACGGACTCCGATGGAAAGACCAGAATACGGGCCGGAGCCGGTATTGTGCTAAGATCACCAGAAGGGGAGGTTGTGCATACTTCCTGTTCTATAAACAAGCCCTGCACCAATAATAAAGCCGAATATGAAGCTCTGATAATTGGGCTATGTATAAGCCTCAACATGGGTATCCAGATGCTTCAGGTATTCGGGGATTCAATGTTGATAATAAAGCAAATCCAAGGGGAGTTCGAAGTGCGAAAGCCGGAGTTGAACCCCTACCACCAAAAAGCTGTGCGCCTCATGGCGAAATTCTATCATATTGAGCTCAAGCATGTGGGCCATGGACATAATGCCCAAGCTGATGCACTGGCAAAGCTAGCCAGCTCAATAGCAGTCCCACCAAATGAAACACTGAACATTGTTGTTATAGACCGGCGGCAGGTCCCCATCATGCTAGAAGAGTGCCCCGAAGAAGAAGAAGTTGCTACTATCAGTACAGAACATGCATCTGATTGGAGACAACACCTGCTACAATGGTTTTTACACCAACAGCTACCGCAGAAAAGAGAAGAAAAGATGAAACTTCTAAGGATCAAAGATTCTTAAGAATTCAGAAATGGAACTCTGTTCCGAATAATGGCAGATGCACGCAAGAAGATTTTGCTCCGCTGCCTGTCTACTGAGGAAGCTTGGCAAGTAATGAAAGAAACACATGCTGGGACAGCAGGTGCCCACTAGGCCGGTCCCAAGATGAAGATAGAGATTAAGAAGCTGGGCTACTATTGGCCCACTATGTTTGAAGACTGTTGCAAGTTTGCAAAGTCATGCCAGAAATGTCAGGAGCATGCTGTTGTGCCTAGAAGGCCACCTGCCGTTCTGCACCCTACAGTCCCTAGCTGGCCGTTTGCACAATGGGGAACTGATGTAGTCGGGCCATTGCCAACTTCCTCGGCCGGACATAAGTACATACTGGCCATAACATATTACTTCTCCCGATGGGCGGAAGCTATAGCATTAAGAGAAGTGACTGGTGAGCTGGTATCCAGATTCATCAAGCAAAACATTATCTTCCGGTTCGGGATCCCCAACCGAATAATATCTGATAATGGAAGTCATTTCAGAAATCAGAAAATCTATCGGCTTGCCGAGAAGTATAAGATTGAATGGAGAACCTCCACGCCCTACAATCCACAGGCAAACGGATTGGCAGAAGCTTTTAATAAGACCTTGTGTACATTGCTGGCCAAAGTCGTCAGTTCCAACAAGAAGGACTGGGAAGAGAAAATGTATGAAGCTTTATGGGCATACCGCACCGTCTTCAAAACACCTACAGGGTGCTCACCATACTCATTGGTGTATGGCTCAGAGGCAGTGGTCCCGCTGGAGCTGGAAGTCCCGTCACTCAGAGTGGCGGTCCAATATGACCTAGCCCCTGGCGAACAGACTAATACAGAAAGAAGATTAGAAGAACTGGCTGAGTTGGAGGGGAGGCGCCTCCAAGCTCAGAAGAATATCCAAATGTATCAGGCCCGCATGGCCACTGCATTCAACAAACTCGTAAAAGGACGAGAGTTCAAGAAAGGTGACCTCGTTATGGTCAAGAAAAGAGAAGTCATGGCGTCCAACCCAAAAGGAAAGCTAAATGCTAATTGGGAAGGTCCCTATGTGATACAAAGGGTCTACGAAGGTGGGGCCTATATGGTTGTCAACCATTGAGGGGAGATCCAATTCTCGCCACTCAACGGTAGGCACCTAAAGCTGTATCATGCTGCACAACCGACATTCTCCGAGTAATCGGGCCAAAAGCTACCCTTCTTCCTTGGTCTAGCGGCACTCCGCCCTGACCGAGCTACCTTCTTTCTTGGGCTAGCGGCACTCCGCCCTAACCAAGCTACCTCTTTCTTGGGCTAGTGGCACTCCGCCCTAACCAAACTACCTCTTCCTTGGTTTAGCGGCACTCCGCACTAGCCGAGCTACCTTCTTTCTTGGTTTAGCGGCACTCCGCCCTATCCGAGCTACCCCATCCTTGGTCTGGCGGCACTCCGCCCTAGCCAAGCTACCCTCTTTCTTGGGCTAGTGGCACTCTGCCCTAACCAAGCTACCTCTTCCTTGGTCTAGCGGCACTCCGCCCTAACCAAGCTACTTCTTTCTTAGTCTAGGGGCACTCCGCCCTAACCAAGCTACTTCTTTCTTGGTCTAGTGGCATTCCGCCCTAGCCGAGCTACCTTCTTTCTTGGTTTAGCGGCACTCCGCCCTAGCCGAGCTACCTTCTTTCTTGGTCTGGCGGCACTCCGCCCTAGCCAAGCTACCCTCTTTCTTGGTTTAGCGGCACTCCGCCCTAGCCGAGCTACCTCATTCTTGGTCTAGCGACATTCTGCCCCAGCCGAGCTACCCTTTCTTGGTTTGGTGGCACTCCGCCCTAACCAAGCCACTCCTTATCACGGATTAATGGCATTCCAATCTGTCACCCTCTAAAAGAAAAAAAATGAGAAAAGAAAAATGGGGTTAAAAATAGAGATACCCCGCCAGTCTTGTTCAGACATTCTGAACAAGGGCAAAAATGGCCGAAACCCAGCTGTGGTGAAAACCCGAAAGGGCACTGCAGGCAAAATCGGGTACCCCGCCACGTGAAAACCCGAAAGGGCCCGTGGGCAAAAGTAAGAGGGGACTGGCTCCGGTGAAAACCCGAAAGGGCACTTGGGTCAGTAATGTGGTAATCCCAAAGAAAAGCCTCACCTCCCGTCATAAAACTCCTCGTCAATCGACCGGCGCCTTGCCCGATCGATGATTAGACCCACTCAGTATAGGTGGTGCGGACACCCGAGCAGTTGATCGGCACGACACACCGAGCCACCGGTACCGCACACGGAGCACGACACGAGCCACCTCAGCGTCCATCTGGCTCGGAGACAGCCTGGAGACTCCGCCTTGAGCCTCCCCATTTATTATATTTAGCTAGACTTTATGTGTGTGTAATTTATATTTATTTCGTTGCATTCGGTTTGCCATTTTGAGTGTAATAGGGACTTACGAGCATTTCGGACCCCGTGGGCCCCACGGGCCCCCCCGGGCCCCACCACATTGGGCCACCTCAGCCTAGGGTCCCACGTGGGGTCAGTCAACATGCCACATGGGGCATCTAGAAGTTTGAATGGTCAATTATCCACATGGGGGACAAGGGACCAAAATAGTCAACATTTCCAACCAACACCCACCTACCATGTCAAGCTTGTTCCCCCCCTAGTCAATAGGCTGTCCCCCCCTTATTTTTTTAATTGTATTTTT
This sequence comes from Amorphophallus konjac, assembly GCA_022559845.1. NCBI lineage: Eukaryota > Viridiplantae > Streptophyta > Magnoliopsida > Alismatales > Araceae > Amorphophallus > Amorphophallus konjac. Next base: position 150,022,083 of record CM040122.1, read on the forward strand.
GTGGAATGGTCAAAAGCCATCCCAACCCTCCATCTCACACCCCTAGATCCAACGGTGGAGGATGGATTATATGGGTGACCTATATATGCTTGTATTTTCCCATTTTGAGGAATTAATGCCATTTTGAATCAAAGAAATTGTTGGAGCTCCAGCTTGGTGCGACCCTCTCTCCCCCCTTGCAGCTGTGAAGGTTGCCTCTGGAGGTGTGACTCCTCCCCTATCAGTTTCGGTCATCCTCGCCGCCGCCACGAGCCGCCACCGCACCGCCATCGTCTTCATCGGAGTTCTGCCCGCGTAGTACCACAGTAGCTTCCACGAAATTCAGCCATCAACCACGAGCTCTGATCGACCTGGGGATTTTACTGGCGGTTCCATAGGTGTCAAGGATATCCCAAAAAAATTGGTTTGTCATTCAGATCCCGTTCCATATTTTTAGATTTTCGTCTACTCTTCCCTTTTAGTTCTGCCAGCAGTCTATCCAGATTCATCTCCGCCTTACGTTTCAAGTCTTAGGTCCCCTTTTTGATTTTCTTTGGTTCGCCCAATTTTACTGGGTGTTCCTTGCATCCACCCCTACATACGTCATTTTTTTTAATTTTTTGTTTGTCCATTTCATATTTTCTAAAAATCATTCTCAGTCCCAGCTACAGTTCTGTCCCCCAGTTCCCAGATCCGATCACCAGTCACTCCAGAAATCATATCAAATCGCCACCACCTCTAAATCAAATTCCAAAAATAGTCCCAGTTCCGTGGTTTGATCTCCTACAACTTTTAAGAAGAGCTCAAGATCTGAATCGGAGGTTTACTAGGCGGTCAATGGTGGTTCTCAGATAAGTACCCTACAAATCTGAGGTTTCAGTTACTATACAACAGGGGCTTGTAAATTCATTAAAGTTCTGATCCGACCAGATCCAGCAGATCTCTCTGGGTCTATATTGAAGCATTTGAAGAGATCTTTCCAACGATAGCTCATGCGTCCCGATCCGACGTCGGGATTGATCGCAGCGGCCGTTTTCGCCGGAGCGCGCGCCTGAAAACAGCAACTAAAAATCCGTGGGCAGCATTCCAAAAGCTTGGAGATCGGAGTTGTTCGGCGACCGGTCGGTGTTCCCGGCCGACCGCCTTCTGTGGAGGCGTGCCACCGGGGGTCCCCACCACAGTGGGACCCACTCCTGCAGATCCGGAGGCCAGCGTCACCCGTGGGCCCCACGGGCCCGCAGAACCCGCCGTTCGGAAAGCACGAAAACGCGGAGTTCGGCACCACCGGGCGACATCAAGATGCTGCCCGTCAACCCAATTCGCGTGATTCCCGGGCCCCGCATGTGACCTTTTACCTCCCTGCGTGGAGTGGGTCAAATTATTGTACTGCTGTAAATTTGTGTTAACCGGGGGTCCGTGATTGGCCGGGGTTGTCTTCGCCACGCCGGGTGCGTGGAGGTAACGGTCTCACCTTCTTGGCATTTGCTTGCTCAGCTAGTATATGGTCATATGCCGCTGTCGAGAGTGTAGGTTCCTAGCCCGTGTGTCCATGTCACCGCTGTGAGCGTGAGAGTGACCCGTCCCGCGACTCGATCCGAGTCCGAAAGTGAGTCTGACTACCTTGAACTCTGTCGGTTCCTTAACCGCGCACGATCCACGCTTTCCCTCGCATGGGACGCCGAGTGAGTTTGCACTTCTGTTAGCGACGTGTAGCCTATGGGAGCTCTCCGTGTCGGGCCTAATGTCTCTCCCATCATGTGTTGCTGGTCGTGTCCATGTCTAGAGTCCGAGGTCCATACCACGTAGAGTCGGTCCTCGTGTCCGTCCCGCATCAGTTTGGTATCAGAGCAAGTCGAGTCTAGGGTAGTCGTTGCATAAGTCATGCATCATGGTCTAAGTCGAGTCTATGACCATCAATATTTTCAAATCAAAAAAAGAGTGTGTTTTAAATTGCATTTTCACCCTTTATTCGGTATCTTAAAAGGTGTTGTCCGAACATTAGGCTACGCCTACCGGGAGGTCGCACACTTGCGGGAGTGATCTTTGGATCGATTAACTCCGCCCCGTACCGGATATTGGTTTAGGTCTAAGTGCATCAGTTAGTGTGTGTTTGCATTAGTCGGTGTCTTCTAGGTCGTGTGTCTTTGCATGCCCACCCGTCGAGGCACCCAGTACTCGCCACCACCACCTATGGCGGAGTCCCGAGCCCGTAGTTCCGATGAGTCTTCCACGGCCGAGATGTTCCGGGCCATCATGGATCATTTAGACACACGTATGGATGGTCTTAGTACGCGTCTGGATGGCATAGGGACGCGTCTAGAAGGGCGGATGAAGGTCCTCGAGGATCGGGCGGGGGTTTCGGAGCAGTCCATTCAAGGCCTTGTTGGGAGGATTGCCGTCCTAGAGAGGGGCCCAGTAGCGGCGCAACCCGCGCCGACGAACGGCCAACAAGAGCCGGTGCAGCAACCCGCTGTGCCAAGGGCTCAGGTGGAGGATGTCGGGAGGCAACAGGCGCCTATAGCGGATGATTATGCCTCCGACAATGACTACGGGGGTAACGGTCGTCGTCATCAACGACGGAATCGTGATGACGAGGATGACGACCGCATTCTTAGGGGTGTGCGTGCGGACCCTCCCACTTTTAGCGGGTCCTTGGACCCTAGGGTGTATTTAGATTGGGAGGCTGGCATGGACCGGTACTTCGAGTGGTTTGAGATGACGGACCACCGAAGAGTCCGATACGCAAAGATGAAGCTACAAGGGCAGGCTCAAACTTATTGGATCAATGTGGAGAGCCTGCTCAACCAGCGACGTCAACCCCAAATCGGTACCTGGGATGATATGAAACTCAAATTGAGGGAGAAGTACCTTCCTGCCTCATATCGCCAACGTCTTATAGACAAGTGGCAAAGCATCTCCCAAGGGAACCAATCCGTGACCGAGTACACCGCCGAGTTCGATGAGTATTACTTGCGGTGCGGGGTCACGGAAGAGAGCACCATGACGATATCCCGCTTTCGGAGAGGTTTGCGGCCTAATTATCAATATGAACTCTTTCGCCGCAATGCCACCACTTTGGAGCAGGCATATCAGATTGCTCTCAAATTGGAACAGTTCGAGGCCGAGTTCGAGTCACCCCATCGGTTGGGCTCTTTTCCCCTTCGTAGTGTCGAGCCCCGTGGCTCATCTGGCACGTATCCGAGGGCCCCCATGGCTCAACCTCAGGAGCCCGCTCGCCCCGAGCCCTTTGCTCCTAGGCCTCGTCCTCCACCCCCGAGGGACCTTCCTCGTCCCCAGCATCTTACGGCCCCACCCACAGTCCGTCCACCGGCACCCGCGCCTCCTACACGTCCTTTGTTGCCTACGCCTCCTATCCGTCGGGAGGATAAAGGTAAAGGACCTATGATTGGGGAGCCTAGTGGATCACGGCAGCAGTGTTATCGCTGCAATGGGTTTGGCCATTTCGCCAACCAGTGTCCCACCCTCCCATCTCTTCACATTGGGGACACACAGGCCGAGGATACCACCCCTACGGGCCTCGAGTTAGTCAGCTATGAGGCAGATGAAGAGTTAGCTGACGAGTACTATGAGATGGGAGGTGAGGCCCAGGATGCCCAGCAGTCAGACGATACCCACGTGGGGGTCGTCAGATGTATCCTCACCCAGCCACAGGTCAGTGATGACTGGCGTCGGACCACTATCCTTCATGTATTCTGTAGGCTGGGAAAGCAAATTTGCAAGGTGGTCATCGATAGCGGGAGTTGTATCAATGCAATCTCCACGAACGCTGTCACTCGTCTTGGTCTCACACCCGTAGACCACCCTTGCCCCTACCAGGTATCATGGGTGGATACCACTTCCATTTCGGTCAGGCTGCGGTGCTTGGTCCCACTGCAGCTCCATTCCTACCGTGACGAGATCTGGTGCGATGTTCTTCCCATGGAAGTGGGAAGTATCATTCTTGGTAGGCCATGGTTATTCGACCGAGATGCCACACTCCATGGTCGGTTGAACACCTGTACCTTCGACCACGATGGCCAGCGGGTCACCCTCCAACCCGTTCGGCCCAGGAACCCATCTGTTAGGGGTCCTACTGGCCCTAGTACTCCGAAGCCTTCCATTCCCGGGCCTAGTACCCCATCCCCAGCTCGGGCTATGACCGTTACCTCTGGCCCAGGAGAGCCCTCGACGAGGAGATTGATGATGATTAGCTCCCGGGAAATGGAGCAGGAGCTTAGTCAGGGCTGTCCGGTGTTTGCCATTACGGTCCGAGAGGTGGAGCAGGACTCCGAGGGTGAGCTCCCACCCGAGGTTGTTCCTATTCTGTGGGAGTTTGCTGATATTTTTCCCGATGAGCTTCCCGAGGGAATCCCACCCATGCGGGATATTCAGCATGCTATCGACCTTGTTCCGGGCTCTTCTTTGCCCAACCTTCCGCATTATCGAATGAGCCCCACGGAGCATGCCGAGCTTAAACGGCAGGTCGATGAGCTTGTGTAGAGAGGATCTGTCCGGGACAGCATGAGTCCATGTGCTGTACCCGCATTACTCGCCCCAAAGAAGGATGGCACGTGGAGAATGTGTATTGATAGTCATGCCATCAACAAGATCACCGTGAAGTATAGGTTCCCTATTCCCCGCCTGGATGACATGCTAGACATGATGGCAGGTGCCACTATCTTTTCGAAGATCGATCTTAAGAGTGGCTACCATCAGGTGAGGACTAGGCCCGGTGATGAGTGGAAGACCACATTTAAGACCAAGGACGGCCTATATGAGTGGTTGGTCATGCCTTTTGGGTTGACCAATGCCCCTAGCACTTTCATGCGGCTCATGACTCAGGTCCTTCGACCTTTCATTGGAGTCTTTGTAGTGGTGTATTTCGATGATATCCTTATCTATAGCCGCACCACAGGGGACCACTTAGACCACCTTCGGCAGGTCTGTCTACTTCTTCGGTGAGAGCAGCTATTTGCGAACCTACAGAAGTGTGCCTTCATGACACCTCAGCTTACCTTCTTGGGTTTCATTGTGTCTAGTACTGGGGTCTCTGCCGATCCGGAGAAGGTCCGGGCCATTGTTGAGTGGCCGGAACCCCGTACAGTTCATGATGTCCGCAGCTTTCATGGCCTTGCGACGTTCTACCGTCGCTTCATCCGCGGATTTAGCTCCGTCACTGCCCCGATCACGGATTGCATCCGTAAGGGCACATTTGTCTGGACGAAGGCCGCATCTGCTGCCTTCAGGGACATCAAGGAGCGTATGACCCAGACACCTATCCTTCGACTGCCTGATTTCTCGAAGGTGTTTGAGGTCTGTTGTGATGCGTCGGGTGTTGGGATTAGAGGAGTTTTAAGTCAGGAGTCCCACCCGATCGCATATTTCAGCGAGAAGCTGAATGACGCGAAACTGCGATATTCCACGTATGATAAAGAATTCTACGCAGTTGTTCAGGCTCTTAGGCATTGGAGGCACTATCTTTTACATCAGGAGTTTGTCCTATACTCCGACCACGAGACATTGAGGTACCTCCATTCGCAAAAGAAGCTTAATTCGCGTCATAGTCGTTGGGTCGAGTATCTCCAGCAGTTCACCTTTGTGCTTAAACATAAGGCTGGAGTGGAGAACAAGGTGGCTGATGCCTTGAGTCGGCGAGCATGTTTGCTTACCACCATGAGTGCCGAGGTCATAGGGTTAGAGAAGATGAAGGAGGCCTATGTTGATTGTCCTGACTTTGGTCAGATTTTTACCACCCTCCAGGCCGGACCCTCGAGAGACCTTGATGAGTATGTGCTTCAGGAGGGTTACCTCTTTCGAGGTAGCAGGCTATGTGTCCCCCGAACTTCGGTTCGAGATTTCTTAGTGTGGGAACTACATGCGGGCGGTCTAGCCGGCCACTTTGGCCGGAACAAGACTATTGAGGCAGTGGAGCATCGATTTTATTGGCCGAGCTTAAAGCGCGATGTTGCTAACATCGTGGCTCAGTGCCATACATGTGCTACGGCCAAGATGAAGAAGCAAAGCTCAGGCCTTTATACGCCTCTTCCCGTGCCTGATGCCCCGTGGCAGGATGTTAGTATGGATTTTGTTTTGGGATTGCCATGTACCTCTAGGAAGCATGACTCGGTCTATGTTGTTGTTGACCATTTCTCGAAGATGGCCCTCTTTATCCCTTGCTCAAAGACTTCGGATGCTTCTAGGGTAGCCCGCCTTTTCCTTACTCATGTGGTGTGCAAGTTCGGGTTGCCTCGCACTATAGTGTCTGACCGTGATGTTAGGTTCACTTCCTATTTTTGGAAGACACTATGGCATATGATGGGTACGCATCTTAAATTCTCCACTGCATATCATCCCCAGATAGATGGTCAGAGCGAAGTGGTCAATAGGAGTCTGGGTGATCTTTTGAGGTGTCTTGTTAGGGATCGCATCGGGGATTGGGATCTCATCCTACCCATGGCTGAGTTTGCATATAATGATTCGGTGAATAGGTCTACCGGCATGAGTCCATTTGAGATTGTCACAGGTCGTAGGCCTAGGAAACCCGTTGACCTTGTCCCCATGCCTATCCATGCTAGAGTGTCGGAGTCGGCCGAGTCGTTTGCTAGGCATGTTAGGAGTTTGCATGACGACATCCGTCGTCACATTGAGGCCAGCAATGCACGGTACAAGGAGTTAGCCGATGCCCACCGACACCACCGAGAGTTCCACGAGGGCGAATATGTCATGATCAGGGTAAGACTTGAACGGTTTCCCTCTGGAACCGTTAAGAAGTTGCAAGCTCGCGGAGCCGGTCCCTTTAGAGTGTTGAAACGCGTTGGATCCAATGCGTATGTTGTGGACCTGCCCGAGGAATATGGTATAAGCTCTACCTTCAATGTATCGGATCTTGTTGCATATAGGGACCCAGCGGTGATTCCTAGTGAGCCTTTTGAGCCATCTCCTCCCCTTGAGAGTGATCCCACACCTGAGTGTCCACTTCCACCTCCAGCCCCTTTTTCACGGCAGCGTGAGCACATAGATCGTATACTGGACGAGCAAGTGACAGTTACCAGGAGTGGATCTTACCCGCGCTACCTAGTGCGATGGAGAGGACGGCCCGCTACTGAGGACACATGGATCACACATGGCGAGTTGCAGCGGATTGATCCGGACCTTTTGGAGCAATACAGGAGCGATGCAGACCCTTACTCGACAGGGTCGAGTTTCTCCCACCCGGGGAGAATTGGTGCGGACACCCGAGCAGTTGATCGGTACGACACACCGAGCCACCGGTACCGCACACGGAGCTCGACACGAGCCACCTCAGCGTCCATCTGGCTCGGAGACAGCCTGGAGACTCCGCCTTGAGCCTCCCCATTTATTATATTTAACTAGACTTTATGTGTGTGTAATTTGTATTTATTTCGTTGCATTCAGTTTGCCATTTTGAGTGTAATAGGGACTTACGAGCATTTCGGACCCCGTGGGCCTCACGGGCCCCCCAGGCCCCACCACATTGGGCCACCTCAGCCTAGGGTCCCACGTGGGGTCAGTCAACATGTCACATGGGGCATCTAGAAGTTTGAATGGTCAATTGTCCACATGGGGGACAAGGGACCAAAATAGTCAACATTTCCAACCAACACCCACCTACCATGTCAAGCTTGTTCCCCCCCTAGTCAATAGGCTGTCCCCCCCTTATTTTTTTAATTGTATTTTTGTGGAATGGTCACAAGCCATCCCAACCCTCCATCTCACACCCCTAGATCCAACGGTGGAGGATGGATTAGATGGGTGACCTATATATGCTTGTATTTTCCCATTTTGAGGAATTAATGCCATTTTGAATCAAAGAAATTGTTGGAGCTCTAGCTTGGTGCGACCCTCTCTCCCCCCTTGCAGCTGTGAAGGTTGCCTCTGGAGGTGTGACTCCTTCCCTATCAGTTCCGGTCATCCTTGCCGCCGCCACGAGCCGCCACCACACCGCCATCGTCTTCATCGGAGTTCTGCCCGCGCAGTACCACAGCAGCTTCCACGAAATTCAACCATCAACCACGAGCTCTGATCGACCTAGGGATTTTACTGGAGGTTCCATAGGTGTCAAGGATATCCCAAAAAAATTGGTTTGTCATTCAGATCCTGTTCCATTTTTTTAGATTTTCGTCCACTCTTCCCTTTTAGTTCTGCCAGCAGTCTGTCCAGATTCATCTCCGCCTTGAGTTTCAAGTCTTAGGTCCCCTTTTTGATTTTCTTTGGTTCGCCCAATTTTAATGGGTGTTCCTTGCATCCACGCCTTCATCCACCATGTTTTTTAATTTTTTGTTCGTCCATTTCATATTTTCTAAAAATCGTTCTCAGTCCCAGCTACAGTTCTATCCCCCAGTTCCCAGATCCGACCACCAGTCACTCCAAAAATCATATCAAATCGCCACCACCTCTAAATCAAATTCCAAAAATAGTCCCCATTCCGTGGTGTGATCTCCTAAAACTTTTAAGAAGAGCTCAAGATCTGAATCGGAGGTTTACTAGGCAGTCCGCGTTGGTTCTCAGATAAGTACCCTGCAAATCTGAGGTTTCTGTTACTGTACAACAGGGGCTTGTAAATTCATTAAAGTTCTGATCCGACCAGATCCAGTAGATCTCTCTGGGTCTATATTGAATCATTTGAAGAGAGCTTTCCAACGATAGCTCATGCGTCCCGATCCGACGTCGGGATTGATCGCAGCGGCCATTTTCGCCGGAGCGCGCGCCTGAAAACAGTAACTAAAAATCCGTGGGCAGCATTCCAAAAGCTTAGAGATCGGAGTTGTTCGGCCACCGGTCGGTGTTCCCGGCCGACCGCCTTCCGTGGAGGCATGCCACCGGGGGTCCCCACCACAGTGGGACCCACTCCTGCAGATCCGGAGGGCAGCGCCACCCGTGGGCCCCACGGGCCCGCAGAACCCGCCGTTCGGAAAGCACGAAAACGCGGAGTTCGGCACCACCGGGCGACATCAAGATGCTGCCCGTCAACCCAATTCGCGTGATTCCCGGGCCCCGCATGTGACCTTTTACCTCCCTGCGTGGAGTGGGTCAAATTATTGTACTGCCGTAAAATTGTGTTAACCGGGGGTCCGTGATTGGCCGGGGTTGTCTTCGCCACGCCGGGTGCGTGGAGGTAACGGTCTCACCTTCTTGGCATTTGCTTGCTCAGCTAGTATACGGTCATATGCCGCTGTCGAGAGTGTAGGTTCCTAGCCCGTGTGTCCATGTCACCGCTGTGAGCGTGAGAGTGACCCGTCCCGCGACTCGATCCGAGTCCGGAAGTGAGTCTGACTACCTTGAACTCTGCCGGTTCCTTAACCGCGCACGATCCACGCTTTCCCTCGCATGGGATGCCGAGTGAGTTTGCACTTCTGTTAGCGACGTGTAGCCTATGGGAGCTCTCCGTGTCGGGCCTAATGTCTCTCCCATCATGTGTTGCTGGTCGTGTCCACGTCTAGAGTCCGAGGTCCATACCACGTAGAGTCGGTCCCCGTGTCCGTCCCGCATCAATAGGCCCTACGTCTATCCTGATAAAAGTCCTCATACCTTGTCCCAGGTCCCACCGTGATGAAACCTGCTGCTGATCAATGGGCTCACTCACCCGATCAGCAATGAAACCTGTCCGGTTTAGACCTTACGTCTATGTCGATAAAATCTATGAAATTCTTGCATTGGTATAAACCCAATACCGATGATGAAACCTACTGCTGATCGATCGGCACACTGCCCAATCGGCGATGAAACCTATCCAGGCCAGACCTTTCGTCTATCCTGATGAAACCTATGAAATCCTTGCATTGGTATAAACCCAATACCAATGATGAAACCTGTTGTTGATCGATTGGTACACTGCCCGATCAATGATGAAACCCATCCAGTTTAGACCTTACGTCTATCCTGATGAAACCTATGAAATCCTTGCGTCGGTATATACCCAATACCGATGATAAGAGCAGCCACCAATGAAGCAGCACATCGCCTGACCTGTGCTGAAGTCCCAATTCAAGAGATATATATATATATATATATGTATATAAAAATGGGGTTAAAAATAGAGATACCCCGCCAGACTTGTTCGGACATTCTGAACAAGGGCAAAAATGGCCGAAACCCAGCTGTGGTGAAAACCTGAAAGGGCACTGCAGGCAAAATCGGGTACCCCGCCACGTGAAAACCCAAAAGGGCGCGTGGGCAAAAGTAAGAGGGGGCTGGCTCCGGTGAAAACCCGAAAGGGCACTTGGGTCAGTAATGTGGTAATTCAAAGTTCCGTGCCAACAGGCACGCTGCCCTTACTTCCCCTTCGCTGATAAAACCTTCTGTTGGTCATCTGGCTCCATGCCCCACCGACGATAAAACCTCTCCAGGAAAGACCTTACGTCCGTCCTGATGAAATCTACACACCCTCTTTCAAATGTCCCACCGTTGATCGATCGGCACCTCGCCCGATCAATGATGAAACCCTGCCAGTTTAGACCTTTCGTCTATTCTGATGAAACTTATAAACCCCCTTTGCATCGATATAAACCCAATATCGATGATGAAACCAACTGTTGATCGACTGGCACCCCGCCCGATCAATGATGAAACCCTGCCAGTTTAGACCTTTCGTCTATTCTGATGAAACTTATAAACCCCCTTTGCATCGATATAAACCCAATATCGATGATGAAACCAACTGTTGATCGACCGGCACCCTGCCCGATCAATGATGAAACTCTAGCCAGTTTAGACCTTTCGTCTATTCTGATGAAACTTATAAACCCCCTTTGCATCGATATAAACCCAATATCGATGATGAAACCAACTGTTGATCGACTGGCACCTCGCCCGATCAATGATGAAACCCTGCCAGTTTAGACCTTTCGTCTATGCTGATGAAACTTATGAACTCTTCTTTGCATCGATATAAACCCAATATCGATGATGAAACCAACTGTTGATCGACTGGCACCCTGCCCGATCAATGATGAAACCCTAGCCAGTTTAGACCTTTCGTCTATGCTGATGAAACTTATGAAACTCTTCTTTGCGTCGATATAAATCCAATATCGATGATGAAACCAGTTACTGATCGATTGGCACCCTGCCCGATCAATGATGAAACCCTAGCCAGTTTAGACCTTTCGTCTATGCTGATGAAACTTATGAAACTCTTCTTTACGTCGATATAAATCCAATATCGATGATGAAACCAGTTACTGGTCGACCGGCACCTTGCCCGATCAATGGTGAAACCCTCCCAGTTTAGACCTTTAGTCTATGCTGATGAAACTCATGAAACTCTTTTTTGCATCGATATAAACCCAATATCGATGATGAAACCAACTGTTGATCGATTGGCACCTTGCCCGATCAATGATGAAACCCTATCCAGTTTAGACCTTACGTCTATTTTGATAAAACATATGAAATCCCCCTTGCATCGATATAAGCTCAATATCGATGATGAAGTCAACCGTTGGCTGATCGGTACATCGCCCGGCCAATGATACAATCTGTCCAGTTCGGACTTTATGGCCGTTCTGATGAAAACCCCATACCCTTTTTCAATGTCCCACCTGCTATAACCTCTACCCAGTCTAGACCTTTCGTCTATTCCGATGAAACCTCTTCTTTCACATTTCCGCAAATTATCTCCCTCGCAGCACATATTGCCAAGAGGGACGTTTGCTGCTACCAACAGAATCCGGTTTAAGCACCTCCCTGGATGCCGTCACGCGGTGGAGCGAGTTCCCCATCCTTTCTCTGAGGGGGTGGACGCTCTCCTGCCAAGTACGAGCCATTCGCATGAGGAATTGCTAAAACCGCTACCCCACTTCTCAAAGTGATAAAACCACATGCAGAAGAAAATGGATACGCGTGAAGCCAAAGATTTCTTTTCATTAATAAGTGAGTACATAAAGGGCCCCGAGGGGACGTTGTATCGCAAAAGAGTACAAAAGAAAAAGAAAGAGAAGATGGTTCATGGCTGCCTGAAGATATCCTCGAAAGCCAGAAGACCCACATAAGGGGCGGCTCCCAGTTCATGAAGACGAGCCTCCTCCTCCTGCAGTCGAACGGACTCGTCTTGAAAGGACGCCACCTGCCCCTCTAATAGAGCTGCTTCTTCCTCGAGCTGCGGTCGAGAAGTTGTTAGCTGCGGCAGCTCAGCTCGGAGATCGGACAGTTCAACTTCCAGGGTAGTTATCCGATCGCGCACAAACTGCTCCCGCTCTGCCAAAGACTACATTTGGCACTGTCGCTCCTGAAGAATAGAGTTCATCTTCGCCAGCTCGGATTTGCATTCCATTCTTTGCAACTTCAAACCCGCCAGTTTGTCAGACATGGTATGTGTCAAGAAATCCCGGCGATGAACAAATTTTAACAATAAAAGAACCCGCTGGGCCCATATTTTTGTGGGACATCCCATCGCCTGCAAGCCGGCGGTGAAGCGCTCGGCTATCTCCTTCAACTGTGGATAGGTTAGTCCGGGCTGGGACTCCACTAGCTGGCGCAGCATGCCCAGATGTTGCCAGATAAAACTCTCAGGTGAAGTAAAGCCAGGCAAAGGAAGAGGAGCTACTTCAAAGGTTACTTCATTATCAATGTCCGCCCATAGGGTGATATCCGGCTGCGAAGAAGAAGATGGGAGGTCTACCGAAGGTACCAACTGAGCTCTCCCTGCAACCTCTGGCGTGGCCAAGAGATCTTCCACTTCCATCTCCTCGGAAGCGGCCGTCTGAATACCCCCAGATGCAACTTCAGGCACCTCCTCCTCAAATTCTGAAAGTATGGAGATAGAGTCCAGGGCGGTGACGGGCAATACTCCTAGTTCCGCAGCAGCCACCTCTCCTTCTTCCATCTTCGCTTCGGTGGCCAATTCCTTCAATGTCGAGGCCGCAGAGGCCACAGTCTGAAGAGGCAAAGGTTCACCCTCCATGATTGATGTTGTGGGAATTGTTGACTCAGGAGCGATGGTCATCACTACGGCCGGTATGAAAGCAGAACTTCTGGCTAGATCAGCTTCGGCTCTGAAATCTGAAGCCCTGATAGGAGTGCATCTGTCTCCTGAGGCCCCCAGGTCCAACGATGCTAAATCTGTTGAAGACTGTATTCACATTGGAACAGGGCGAATGACCTCAGGAGCCCCCATGCAGGATAAAGGTAGAAAAGGGACAATAGCCCAGTTTGCAGAAGAAACCTCCATAAAAGTTGCAGTTGTGTCTGAGCTGGCAGTGATAGGGCCCTGAGACCAAAGCAAAACAACCTTCAGTACTAAATGAAGATGCAGATGAAGCAGCAAGCTTGAAAGGGGACCCACCTTTGAAGCGGGGTTCGCGTCCTCGAAGTGGGGCGAAAGAGGAGGAAACTCCGAAGTTGAAGCGACAAAGAGTGAAGATATGTCGATCTCGGTGTCGAGCCCGGCAAACTCCTCTTGCAACTCCTCCTCAGAAGACGACACCAGCAGCTTAGCAGGCTGAAAAGACAGAGCACCTTTTGCAAGTACGAGCTGGGCTTCTGATTCAGGAGCATCCCCCTCACTACCGCTGAAAGCCACTTCCTCCTCATCAGAGACTGTTGTAGAGCTACCCGATGATATTTCTACCCTGGCTACATGCTGTGGGGACGCCTCTAAAGCATGTCGGGATGTGGACTGGGTAATTATGCGCCTGGCCGGAACAGTACCCCGCTTCGACTGAGTCTTGTGACCCTCCGGAGGTTGAATCGGCTCTTCTGTCATCCTTTCAACCTCAGTCTGCTCCTCGACTGCCATTTCAACAGAAAAGCGATCTCTGAGGGTTATAGTAGAAAAAGCAATAGAAGTGTGAAACAGATGAGAAAGCACACTTACCCCCCGCCTCACTAGCCGGCGTGGGGGAAGGCAGCCTGGTCTCTGCTTCGGAGGGTGCCACAATTGGCTCTTGAGCTGCACAAAAAGGGAAGGGGTCAGAGTCGAAGACTTCTTTGAAAATCTGTAAAAGATGATGAAGAATGCAAATTGCAAGCTAATGATGTTACCCTGAACCAATGTCTGAGCAGCCTCCCTTTGCAACTCAAACTCATCGAATGAGGGAATGTTGGGGAGAGGGGTCCCAGTGTCCATCGCCACCGAAGTCGACTGCTGAACATGGGCCTTTTTGGCCTTCCTGGCCTTCCCAACTGCAGCCTTGACTGCGGAAGCCTTCCTCTTCTTGCCAGGAGGTAAGGGAGTAGTGGTCGGTGCTGCAGCCGGGACTTCGAAATAAGTAGGCTTCTCGGCCTGCGCAATAATCTTTCTATAGAGCCCCTGCCGCTTTATATCAGGCCGGTCTGTTGAAAATGGCAGAAGGGTGATGGGATCAGTGGGTGCGAAATTTAGATGCTAAGCAGAAAACACTGCAATCAGAAAAGAAGAAACCTTACCTGCCGGGCCGTCGTAGAATACAGAAAGTGGCCAGTACAGATAAGCTACCTCCTTGGAGCGGGAAGCAGCCTCCTTGATGAGCCAGCACACATCACCAAATATCTGGCACTTCTCTACTAAAGCTGCCAGATCATTATGGCCGTGAGAGTCAAGGCATCGAAATAAGTCAAGATGGTCCATGCCCCAACCATCGACATAATGAAATGATATAAACAGTGGCTTGTTCAATATGCCAGCTATCGGGCTTTCTACAGATAATCCATGCAAATTCAGCAGAATGAACAGCCAGGACGTTTGCCTATAGTACGTCTGAGTTCTATCTTCTCGGCGTACAAACGTCCTATATGGATGAAATTTATCAATTGGACCCCTCCAAGGAGCTAATATCGGGAGCGGCTCTTCAACAGGGAATGGGTACTACTGCTCCTCCAAGCGAGCGCCTCCCACACGGCATAAATGCTTCAAGGTCTTCATGAAAGTGTCTTCATTGATAGCAGCAAAGACAGGGACAAGCGGCTCAGAACTCTTTTCCTTCAATGCCCGACGTTGAGTCAGATAATTCTCCGCCTCCCTCGGGTGCTGTGAGTAAAGTTTTTTCAAGTGGGCCTCAGGAATATCAAACACCGGCCTGGGTTGCTGTTTCAGGAAGGAGCGCTCTGCCACATCCCAGAAGGCACCCCTACCGTCCCTGTAAAAACCGGTCCGGATGTTCCACCATTTGATATATTCTGATGTTACCCGGGGAACACGGTTAGAAACAGTGGGCACCCTGAATACTACATCATCCTGGCGATGATAGAAATCCCACCACAACCGGCCTTCGCCAACAATGACGGACCCGTGCTTGGCCCGGCTATCCAAAGGAAACTGAGCAGCTGAGGTGGGGATGTGCTGGTCGTAGCCGAAGTTCCGCCCAAATCGGAACGGATAGTATGGCTCCAAAAGAAGAAGGCCACCCTTCCTGAAAACTAAAACACTGGGCCGAATAGCCATGACCCATCTGACTAGCTCCGGCTCCAGGATAGGCCGAGCAACTTCAGCCCCTGTGACAGGATGAGCATAAGTCTCTATCTCTTCCAGCTTGCACTCTCTCTGAGGATCAATCAAAGGAGCTGAACCTGCCGCCAAGCTCCAGAAATGAATGCTACCAGGGGCGTCCACTGGTACCCTTATCAGTCGGCCCCTTATTTTAAACAACTGATCATAAAAGGGACCAGACTCAGCACTGACGAATTCGATCATTCTAGGCAACACCGTATCTGCCTGCAAGGTTCTCGGAGCCAACTCAGGGAATATACTGCAAACCCAGGCGTTGAAGAAGTGAAAAGGACCCACGGTCCTCAAAGAACGGGGAGTCCGATGCTTGTGCAGGTCCCCCAAAGATTTATATATCAAACACAGGGCCACTGGGCAAAGCGACAGCTTCATCCCCCATGCCATCTGACAAGCTGGATATATGGCCTCTGGCCGAATGACTGTCTCGTCCCCTTGTGGGAGGGCGAAAGTACACAACCAGAAGGTGAAATAGGCCGCACAATGTGTGATGGGATCTACTCCTGCCGTATTGGGACCACCTTTACCCGCATGACGCAATGAGGATGGCAGTGCCGACTTATAGCGAGGGGCCCTTATCTGTTTGCTGGCAACTGGACCCAGGGAAGGAAAGTCTGCATACTTCAGGGGACCATCAAAGAAATACTGGAGCCACTGCCCTATCCGGACCCTCAGTTTGCTGCCTTTCTCTCGGGGATGATAGCCTTTGGAGGACCCTCTGTGGTACGCCAGACAGATGGAGCGGTACACCTTCATCAGATACCGATATGAGAAGCCGATGGAATACTTGCCCTCGCCATCAGAGCTATCCTTCTCAGAATCTGTCAAGCAAACTTCCTCATACGGCTCGCCATCAATGGGCAGACCGGAGAGCTGTGATAAACTCCAGAGGTCCAGGGATGTCTCACCCTCCGCTGTATAAAAAGTGTTGAATAAAGGGCAGAACACTTCGAACATCCCGCAGCACAACCCTCTGGATATGGGATATCGAAATCTAGAAGCGAAAATGCTGTGATATACCCCGGCTCTGATCAGCAGAGGGGCATACTCCTTCAGAACAAACTCTGTGAACTCCACTGCCCCTACTCGGAATAAGTGCGCGTCAGTGATTTTGGTATCCCCGAACCAACCAGCGGCCAAATGGTACTTGAACTGAACGGCCGAACAATTCAGCACGAAGGGCTCTTCGCGATATCCTCACTTTAATGGTGCCAAGAACATGCCATAGCCGGGCTTCTCCCTATGAACTCGGCCGCTAGCATTATCCCACCGGGCAGGTGTGAATTCCGGGGCCCGGGCCAGCATCTTCTTCTCTGGTTCCAGCTCCGATATGCCGAGGACTGCATCCCAGTCGCGCTTTTCCCCAGGAAGATAGATGGCCTTGCTGCGATACACTGATTCCTTCAGGCTATCCCGCTCAGCAAGGATGGCAGCTTCAACTACGCGAGCTATCCGGTAGTCTCGCATGCCGCCCACTGTGAAAGTCCGGATGAACGGCATCAAATGTCGGTCCTTCGGGAGGTCTGGCCGGTAGCTACCATCCCGCCTGAAGCATGTCTCGGTCGCCGTGGAGTATACCCGGGCCGTCGACACTGTGTCAGTCTCAGAGTCAGACGATTCATCGACTGAAGCAATCCTGTCGTATCCGAAATCTAGACTGTGCACGTTCAGCCAGTTTACTTTGGCTCGTGATATGTCGGGCTGGGCCGATGAGCTAGCACCAAGAGCTCCGGAAGATGCAGCATCAGAACTGGAAGCCATTGCAGTGCCTGCAGTCGGAGAAAAAGTGTGAATTAAAAGCCAGTCTTATAAAGATTGTAACATGAGACTCTATGAAAATTTCGGCAGCATCTCCCCTTATTCAGGGTCTGCCCAAGGAGAATAGGGAGTCACCAACCAAGAGGGGGTGATCCCAAAAGAAAAAGGGATTAAATCCCAAAATAACGTCCTACCCGGGCGAAACCCAACTAAATGGAAGAAAACGGGAACGGCCGAGACAAGGAGCTCGCCACCGCCGAGACAAAAAAAATGGAAATGAAGAAAGAGAAAGAAAAGATGAGAATGAGAAGAAAGAGGCACTCGGCGCCTTAAATAGAAGCCGAGGGAGATAGGTTCTCGGCGCGGCCAAATGCGCGCCGAGATCCCCTCACGCCGAGAGCCCCCTGTGGCCAAAGGGCGCACCGAGAAGCCCAGGCCGAGAGCCCTGCCTAGGGCGCGCCGAGAACCCAGGCCGAGAGCCCCCTTCGGCCAAGGGCGCGCCGAGAGCCTCCAGGCCGAGGGCCCTCCTTCGGCCGCGCCGAGAGGCTCCTCACGCCGAGAAGCTTCGCGCCGGAAGGTCATGCGTGCCGAGAAGCCTTGCGCCGAGAGGGTCATGCCGAGAAGCCTATGGCCCCGTGCCGAGAAGCTCTGAAATGTTGAAAATAAAGAAAATATGAAGATAAAAAAAGATGAAAATGAAAGATCCGTGCGCAGAATATTGTTGCAACGAGATTATCAGGTCTGAGAACCGGATTGAAGACAAATTGAGGAAGATACCCTCGAATGACGAAAGACACCTGCAAGCCCCGTGCCGCTTATTCTGCGCTTACGCCGCCCGCAGGTGGGGGGCATTTGTTGACACCTTGAAAATGAACAAAGGTCAAAGCATGATTGAAAGGAGGGTCGGACCAACAGTGAAAGACCATTGATGAAGCTCGTCAACCATTCACCCGGCTAAAGCCCCTGTCGGCCAAGCTGATGCCCGGTGCCGAGGTCACTCAGACGGCAGCACTGGTAGAGCAGTAGTCACTCGACCGATGAGACCTCCTGGCACACTTTAATGAGAGCCGCATTACTGCTTCGTCCAAGAATCCACGGATGATATGTCAGGGTAAGTCAGATGTCGGCTTCATGACAGATGTAATATGAGATGAAGATGAAGCCGGTACCGGCAGATGAAGATTGCAAAGGCTTTTGCAAAGTCACAACAGAAGAGGAATCGTCTCCACAGATTATATACCCGGCTGAAGTCTTTCCAGACTAAAGCTGATATCCAAGCTCGTCACCATTCAAGTGACGATATCGATAAGATGATACCCGGTCTTGTCACCGTTCAGATGGCAATACTGATGAAACCCCTGTCTACGGACTGATGAAAACCGTAATAATGATACAAGCTGTGTCACCAATGGAAGACCCTTTTGGGTGATGATACCCTTGAAAGACCCAAATGGGCCTGTGAAAGTGGCTAAAATACTTTAATTGGGCCTGCAATATTGGCGTCGAGAGCCACTTGCCGAAGCCCAAAAGATGGCGCCGAGAAGCTGAAGGCAGGCACGCCGGGAAGCCCGTTTGAGGTGCGCCGTGATGGTGTCTGCCGAGAAGGAAAAGGCTTGATGAAGCCTGCCGAGAAGGGGGGAAAAGCTTATAAAAACCCCCTCCCTTCGAACAAAAAAAGAGATTGGAGAAAAAAAGACGCCGGGAGGAAGAGAAAAAGAAGCCAGAAAAAGAGAGAAAAGAAAAGAGAGGGAGTCCTGCCAAGAGAGATCCCCTCGGCCGAGAGAAGAGAAGAAGCAGAAGAGAGGAAGAAGCAAACGAGCTTCAGGTGGGCTGCTCCGGGGAGGGAGAGGAGTCAATGCTCCGCCCTCCCCATGCTGTCTTTTCTTTTCTACCGATGTAATCTATTGAGCTTTTGTCTTGATTTATCGAACGTAGCCGACGAGTTCCGGCTACGATCTCCATCTTTCTGCTTTGCATTTCCATTTCACAGTCGATGTAAGGCTTGGATACGATGCAATGAAATGTCAACGTGACTCATTTGGGGATCTACTGATTAAGATGTCTGCTCTCCTTTGATCGAAATGTCTGCTCTCCGTTTATCCTTGTGTGTTTATCGTTTATGTGAAACACTTAATGGTTCACACGAATCTTCTCTTTAGAGGCATGAAAACAGGACCCCTACCCTTATCTGATGGGTTACTGGGCTCTGTCACCTCCTCTCCTCCCATCTCGATGGTGGATCCACCGTATCCGTTCGAGCCTTTTTTTTTACAAGGCCCTTAAGGACCCCTCTTCGTGCTGTTCAGGGACCAGAGACATCAATCTCTTGGTCCCCTGAACCGCTGGCTATACGAGGGCATGTCGATGCTATAGACCACTGCTATCCCTCGGATTCTAGCGAATGACGACCTCGATCTCTCGACCCTCCATTCTAATCCCTTGGATGACTAGGGTCTGGAGTTTCGATGCTAAAGGTTCCTCAGCCACCGGGTTTTAGATGCTATTGGGTTCGTCCAGGGGATCAGAGACAGCCATCTCTTGATCCCCAGACGGCCGGCGGTAGAAGTAAATAAGTCTTCAGAAATCTAGACGATGGCCTCGTTCCCCATCGATTCTACCCTCCAGATCCCCCTTGGCCCTTTCTCAGGGAAACATCCATGAAACCCCCCCTCCTGCACTTCAAATTCGACTTCAATCGCAGCCAGAAAACTCAGGAATCCCAGAAGCAGAGTATCGTCTGAACTCTGTAAGCCCTGGAACCCTGTAGCAATTCCACCTTCTCGGCGTATAAAATTCCCCACCGAGAACTATCCTACCGAGAGGTCTCCCTCTTCAGCAAACCGACAAAAGCCATCTAAACCCTTCATGCCCAGCCCACAGGCTCTCGGCGCCAGGCTCCCAGCGCGGCCAGGAGCGCGTCGGGAAGCCACCCGCCGAGATCCCCCTTTCTTTTGCTAAGGAGGCCGCGCCGAGACCCCCTTTTTAAGCCAATAAGCCACGCCGAGACCCCCTTTTTAAGCCAATAAACCATGCCGAGAAGCCCCCTTTTTGGCCAACTAAAGCCACGCCGAGACCCTCATTCGGCCAGCTAAACCCATGCCGAGAACCTTATTTTTTTATCAATATAAAACCATGCCGAGAGCCCCTCCTTCTTCGACCGATGAAACCCAGTCCGAGGCCCTCTTCTGCACTGACATCCTTCAATCTTTTAGTCTCCATACACATATGTCCCGGGGATGTTCAGAGACCGTCATTGATGTCTTGAGAAGACACATTATTGGGGAAGACCTCCCCTACAGTCTTCATTCTCGATCCGGATTTCACCCTCATGAACCCAAAGGGCCATGTCATTGCATGAGTTCTGAGGAGTTTCAAGGGGATATTAATCGATGGTATAAAGGCAAGTGATGTCCCGGGGCCCGGTGCCCATCCTCGTTCGGTTGTCATCCCGGCATTCTGTGGATGATGACCTATCTTCTCTTGGCATGATCCAAGTTGAGGGGACATGCTGTCGAAATTCACACATGCCTTGCCAAGTAAATGTGATGCTTTCTATCTCAACCCCACCAGCCTGTGGAGTCATGTCCTTGCATGCTCTCCGATGGCCCTTTGAAGGGGAATATAGATGCAACATCGCGTCTGCACGGAGCACGTTATGTTACGCCAGTACTTACTCGGATTTTGGGTCAATTATGCCCGATCTTTTACGGATCCCACCCTGCCACTGCATGGGTGGTTTCCTATTCCCCACTTGGCATGGTCCAAGATAGTGGGAATATGCCGTCGGTTTTATCCCGGAAATAACCAACCCCTGCTTCGTCTAATCTATTTAACGTCTTGCAAGTGAACGAATTCCGTCTCTTTTGAGCATGCAGCTTTACCGCTGTCATCCTCCTACCTTTAGCGTTTAATCAAGGGTTGTTCTTCCTTGGAAGGGCGTAATTAACGTCATAACCTTTATGGTATGACGGACTTCTGGTCCAGGCACGATCACTCATAATCGACTGACCAAGTCAGATCGAGCGCATAATAAAATCGTCACTCCGGTGACTGGCACGCCAATAAATCAATAAATAATAAATCAATCAATATATATAAAAATAATAAATAAATAAATAAATAAAAATCCCGCGTTCCCACAGGTGGCTGCACAACAGTGTTTGGTGGACACTGGGGCATCCATCAATGTCTTGCCGCCGAGCACTTTGAAGATGTGCGGCATTCCCGAGAATCTGATTCGGCCATCCACCATAACAGTCACTGCATACGATAACACTAAAAAGCCTCCTCTGGGCATGATAACACTAAAAGTAAGTTTGGGCCCTGCCGCCATCACAGCAGATTTTCACATTCTGGATATGGATCCGACATTTAATGGCATTCTGGGACGCCCCTACATCCAGCAGCTCGATGCGGTGCCCTCGATAAATCACCAATGCCTTAAATTTCCACACAAGGGCCGCATTATTAAAGTCACCAGTATGCCAATTTTGCCAGAGGAGGATATTCATGTGGCTTCATCAGTTCCTTCTATTTGGCCTGCCAATAAGCCATTGTTATTTGTATTGGACGTCCCTCGCCCACAGTCGATGCCATCCGAGACTATCACAACAGTTGCTATGACACCCCTGCCTTCCAAGGGGAAGAAGAAGAAAACGGTGATGAACACCCATGGCTGGAACATTTTAATGAAATTGGGGTATCAAAATGGCAAAGGTCTGGGTGCCAATTGTCAAGGCAGGATTAGGCCTGTAAAGCCTTAGAAATTAATTGCAAGAGGTGGTTTGGGCTACAAAGGGCTAGGAAAAAATGAAGATGAACCGTGGGCAGTTATGACATCTACATTGAAGACAGATCGCCAGCCGCTTACCTGGACATTGCAGACACATTTTGTCATGGGTGGCTTTCAGAATAATGAGCAAACTACAATAATCACTTCCATACTAGACTGTCAGGATGTTCATGCTAGACAGTTTGCTCATCATATTGCCCCGCTGGCCACATATAAAGCCCTGGAATCCTTAAGGCCTGACAAGAGAAGGAAAATGGATGATCCAGAATGTGACTGGTACAGGTGGTTCGATATACAAGACATTACTATTTCCTTGAGCCGCCTCTTTTTGTCGACAGATCCGGAATGGCCACCACTTATTCATGAATTGATTGAAAAACCTGCTGTGATTACAGACAAGAAGCAGTTGCTGAGTGACTACACTAATACTGGAGAGCCAGATATTCCGTTTGAGGAAGGTTTCACTGTGGACAGGCTGTGGGCCGGCCTCTTTTCTCTCACTTCCATGCATCCATCTGTTCTTGCTTCTCTATATTCTCATTGGTTTGGTCGCGTGCCAAGACCGCCACCGATTACGATCAATTTGTCTCCAAATTCAATCCAAGTTTCTCTGCCGATTCCTCCCTCGCTCCCCGAGTGATTTTCTAAACTCTCCATTGCACCCCCACGTGGGCCACCACCGATTCAATCTTTCTCCAATCTTGCAATCTCCACTCCTCCTGCTATTCTCCCCTCGCATTACTTTCTTCTAGAAAAAGAGAATAAAAATGAAGATAAAAAAAAAATGAAAAAAAAAAAGCCAAAATTCCAACTCTCCAATCCTCCATCACTTTTGAGGAAACCTCTTATCTCCTTCCCGAGTGTGTCCCGACCCAGGGGCCGCTCTTCCAAGATTCCTTGATAAATCTCTTTTCCCCCTCCGATGAGGGGTCTTCATCTGTATCACCTCCTGTATCCACTTTCTCACCTCCGTCGTCTAATAAAGCTAGTTGCTCCTCCTCTTCTTCTGCTAATAATAAAATTCATGGGGGAGATTCACATAAGAAGTCTAAGGGTAGACAGATTCCCCATAGATTTTTGTTTGAGTTAGCTATCAGATGTCGTGCTTGTTTAGTCATCTCGGAATTTGTAGAGGATCCGATTATCCTGCCAGAATTGGAATATGAGGATACTGTTGTTTCTTATGAGGGTTTGGGTGTCTACGAGATTATGAATGATGAAGACCCTATTGAAGAGGGGGAAGAAAGTTTTGAAGGAAATGAGGACGAGGCTGATGCCTTTGCTAGTGGCATGAAAAGATTCGACGAACCATCAGCCTCTGTAGAAGAGCCTACCAAAGAAATTAATTTGGGTACCGAGGAAGACCCTAGAATTGTCCTCATCAGCAAGAATTTGCCGCCCTCCGAAGTGGAGGCACTTATTTTGGTTCTCCAAGAATACAAGGACACGTTCGCATGGGGTTATGAGGATATGCCTGGATTAGACCCTGCGCTCGTTGAACACCGCCTTACACTTAAGCCAGGGTCTGTCCCGGTCAAGCAACGGTTGAGGCGTTTCCACCCTAATATGGCTTTGAAGATGAAAGAAGAGGTCGACAAACTCCATAAGGCTAGATTTGTTAGAGTTGTCCTCTACCCCAACTGGGTGGCTAACATCGTCCCGGTCATGAAGAAAGATGGAAAGGTTCGGATTTGTATAGACTTCCGGGACCTCAACCGTGCGTGTCCTAAAGATGACTTCCCCCTCCCTCATATTGATGTTCTAATCGATAATACGGCAGGATTTGAGACTCTCTCTTTCATGGATAACTTTTCAGGCTACAATCAGATTCGCCTAGCTGAGGAAGATCAAGAGAAAACATCATTCACTACACCGTGGGGCACATACTGTTACGTGGTCATGCCTTTTAGACTCAAGAATGCCGGAGCCACCTACCAGAGGGCTATGATGGCGATTTTTCATGACATGATTCATATTTATATTGAGGTATATGTGGATGATCTGGTAGTGAAATCAAGAATAAGGATTGAGCATCCTGGGGTTCTAGCTAAGGTCCTACAAAGATCACGAGAATACCAATTGAAGATGAACCCCAAGAAGTTCGTGTTTGGCGTTTCATCTGGGAAGTTGCTTGGTTTCATTATTAGCAAGAGGGGAATTGAAGTTGATCCCAACAAGGCGAAGGCCATTAGAGACATGCCTCCTCCCAAGAATTTGAAGGAAGTTCGAGGATTAATCGGGAGGTTGCAATTTATTCGCCGCTTCGTCTCCCAGCATTCACAAAGATGCAGGCCGTTTTACGAGCTTACTAAGCCAGGAGTCAAATTTAATTGGGATGACAAGTGTCAGGCAGCTTTTGACGGATTGAAGGATTATCTGGCCAATCCTCCTGTCCTGAGGCCGCCAATTCCAGGCAAACCGCTTATCCTCTATGTCTCTGTCCTGGATGACTCTGTAGGTGCTGTCTTAGCTCAAGTAGATGAAGAAGGTAAAGAGAGGGCATCATACTATTTGTCTAAACTTCTAAACCCTTGTGAGCAGAGGTACTCAGCCATGGAGAAGACTTGCGCTACTTTGGTCTGGGTAGTTCAGAAATTAAAACACTATTTTCTAGCTCACGAGGTTCACCTCATTGCTCGCATGAATCCAATTAAATTCCTCCTTGAAAAATCTATCCTCACTGATCGATTAGCACGCTGGCAAAGCTTCCTCTCCCAGTTTGACATCACTTACATTCAACAGAAAGCTATCAAAGGCTACGCCATTGCCGAACACCTTGCTCACCACCCTCTTCCCGATTTGATCCTGTCAATTCAGAGTTTCCAGATGAAGAACTGATGTCCATTAATCAACCCCACGATTCTATGTGGACGTTACATTTTGATGGAGCTCTAAATTCCCAGGGAAGAGGGATCGGCATGGTTCTTTTAACACCAGAAGGGGTCACCATCCCGTTTGCTGCTCAGCTCACTTTCCCTGTCACCAACAATATAGCTGAGTATGAAGCTCTTTTGGTCGGTCTTCAAACCGCTCATAAATATGGTGTCACCCAATTGCGGATTGTTTGTGATAGTCAGCTTATTCTACGCCAGGTGCTCGTCAAATGCCGCACTATCAATCCCAAACTCAAACCCTACCAGGAGCTTGCTTCAGCTTATGCCAAACTCTTCACTAAGTTGATCTTCGTTCATGTCCCTCATAGCCAGAACATCTTAGCTGACGCTCTCGCTTCTTTGGCTTCTGCCTTAGTCTTCCCTCCCGAGCATGATTTTCACGTTCCTCTTATTCATCAGCATAACACTCCAGCTATTAAGGATCGTGCATTTCTCGATGTTAAGGATAGGGTGCTCGAGAAGGACAGACACAAGGAAGCTCTTAAAGGCAAAGAGGTCATGTTGTTAGATTGGCAAGAGGAGTTGGCTGACAAAGAAAAACCTTGGTATTATGAGATTGCCAGGTATTGCAATGATCAGTCCTATCCCGAGGAAGCCACTGCAGAAGAAAAGAAAGCAATTAGAAGAGTGGCTCAGCGTTATGTTTTGGTTGGAGGTGTGCTCTACAGAAGAGGGCTCACTGGTGTTTTATTAAGATGTCTCGATGATGATGAATCTTGGAAGGTTGTGGAAGAGGCGCATTCTGGAGTGTGTGGTGGTCATGTGAACAGCCAGATGCTAGCTAAGAAGATTCTTAGGCTAGGTTTCTATTGGCCCACTCTAGAAGAGGATTGTTCTATTTATGTTCGTAGGTGTGTTAAGTGTCAGCTGCACACCGACAAAATTCATTCTCCTGCTTCCTCACTCCATCCTATGTCCTCCCCATGGCCCTTCTCCATGTGGGCTTTTGATATCATTGGACCTCTTGGTGATTCAAACCTCCTGACCAAACAAAAGTCGTTCATCTTCACGGCAACGGAGTACTTCACCAAGTGGGCGGAAGCGGAAGCTTACGTGGAGATTAAAGCATCAACTGTCTGCAAATTCATAATGAAGAACATCATCACGAGGTTCGGCATCCCGAGTACCATCGTCACCGACAATGGACCTCAATTCATCTCTCAAGAGCTCAAGGATCTCTGCAACAGGTATAACATTACATTGCATCATTCTTCTCCCTATTATCCGCAGGGCAATGGTCAAGCAAAGGCAACTAATAAAACTTTGATCAAAATTGTTAAAAAGACGTGTGAGGCTAATAAATTTTCGGATTGGCCAGACAAGCTAGTTGAAGCTCTCTGGGCCTATCGTACTTCCATTCGTACCCCCACTGGGCAAACCCCTTTCGCCCTTACTTATGGAATGGAGGCGGTAGTACCTTATGAGATTCTCATTCCCTCTCTGAGAGTACAATTTGACAAGGAACTCTCTATTGATGAGCTTCGTGATTCACTCCTTGCTCAATTGGAACTCCTAGATGAGAAGCGTCTGGTCGTCGCTGAGCATGCGCGCGTTTATCAAAACAGGCTCTCACGTTTTTATCAAAAGAAAGTAATTGAGAGAAAATTCGAAGTCGGTGAAATGGTAATCAAGAGAATTTTCGTAAAACCTGGTGGGCCCCGCTCAAAACTCCAACCAAACTGGGAAGGACCGTTCGTCATAAAAGAGGTTTATCCGGGCAATGCTTATAAACTGATTAATGCTGAAGGAGAAGAGTTAACTCACCCTTGGAATGGTTTGTATCTTAAGAAATACTACCCTTGATTAAAAAATCTAAAAAATATATATATATAGAATATTTTCAAAATCCAAAAAAATGAAAATTGATTCAAAAATCCAAAACAAAGTGGAATATTTCCAAAAACCAAAAAAAATAGAAATTCCAAAAAGCAAATAAAAAATAGAAATTCTCCAAAATCAAAATAAAAAAATCAAAATAAAAAAATGAAAAGCTTTCAAGATTGGTGCCATGGCACACGAAGGATAAAGGTCCGAAAGGTCAAAATTCAGAATTCATTCATCAGTCTTGTTAACCTAAAATTGGGTCGACACCCGCACACACTACACGCTTTATTCTTGAACTCAAGCAGTGCAAAATCCGATGGGAAGTCAAAACCTGACTAAAGGTGAAAGACAATACCCGTTCTTTTCTTCTTCGGCCTATAAGGGAGGAAGGGAGACCTCGGGGTAGACCCGCCAAGCCTATCCGCCGCCCTAGTAGGTGGAAGTCAGGGCCCAAAAGGGAGCAAATGCCACAAAAGCCCAAGTACAATTAGGTTGTTTAGCAATGCAAGTCAATTTCAAAGTGAAAGTCAAATGGTGAAAAGAAAAGCATGTCAAGAGGGCAAAGTCCCCGCAAGGAAAACCTTGGGCGTATGCGTGCAATATAAAAGAGGCAAAAAGGCAACAAAAATTTCCTACGCCAAAGACCGAACCCCAACAGGCATAGGGTAGGGGAGGTAACTTTACCTCGAGCATCTCAGAATCCCTTATGGGCTTCCCTTATATTTTCTTCCATCCTTTCTATGTGGTAAGTCATGAACTAGCAGGATGGTCAAGACGGACTTAGGAAATTGCACTGTACGAAATCTCTAATACAAGTCAGCTATGATCACGTCGACTCCCTTTTAATTACTCAAGAAAGGTTAATGAATTTTAGATGGTGACCGTGTAGGACCCGTGGTCTTGATAGCCTTGTCAACCCATTTTTGCAGAATAATTCAATTAATACCTTTGTCTAAGGCGCATTCAAGTTAATTAACGCCTTCGATAAAGGCGCTGTTTATAGAATTGACGTCTTTGTTTAGGTCGTCTCTTTCCAAATAACGTCCCTGCGCAGGTCGTTACTTTCTCAAAAAATCAAATTCCCTTTACAAATTTACGCCGTCTTCTAGGGCGTTTTTTATGTGAATCACGACCTACCTTAAGGCGCGTTTTTCAAAAAAATAACAAAAAAAATATAAGTGAGTGAAAAGAAAAAAAATGCATTCTCCAAGTATGCTTGCATTTCTGCATGGGCATCTTTATTTATGGTTTGCATATGCGTGCTTGCATGATGCATCTCCCCGTTATCAGTTATTTCATTTACCTTATTTGATTAAAGGCTTGGCCCCTTGACCCGTCATTAAGGTCAAAATATTGATACCCCTTGCTTATTGAGCAAGGGGCCAAGTCGAATAGATAAATTAACCTGTTTGTTCAAAGTGTGGATTACAGTTGCAGGAACAGGGCAAAGCAAAGCAAAAACGAAGAACGTGGAAAGAGAAAAGTATACAAACACAAGTCCACAACCACACATAGTGCTCAAGTAAACAAAAGCTCAAATCTCATATATATATATATCTCATGTACAGGTGTGAAGGTGGAGGGGTACAAGTAAGTCTCTCAGCTCTCGCCTCCACCCTCCTCTCTCCTGCTCTCAACCTCACCCTCGGCGTCCCGAGGTGGTGCTGGTGGAGGGGGCATGGAGCCCCGTGAAGCCGCTGGACCTCGAGCCTGGTCCCCTGTCTCACTCCTCGGTCGAAAAGAGGAGCCCGCCATGTAAGAGGAGCCGCCCAAGCTGAACCCTGCCGCTCGCGCCCGCTCCCGGCCTCGCTGCAGATGCTCCTCCGACACTCGAAGCCTCTCCTGAGAAAGGACTAGCTGAGTCCTCAGGTCCGCCAGCTTCTCGCGCTCATGAGCACACTCCCCGCGCTCCCGGGCCCGCTCCCTCCTCTCCAGCTCGAGGGCGACCCGTAACTCTGCCACATCCTGAGGCAGCTCCTCCCGACGCCTCAAGGTCCTCTCTAGCTCTAAGATCCGCTGATCGCGGATCGCCAACTCGGTACGTACCGCCTGAAGCTGAGTAGCCTGCAAACAGGTAAACAAATCATCAATTCCATAATTAATGCAATGATTCAGTAATCTAGCAATTCAAACAACACATGATTGAACCACTCACCTGTGTGCTCGTCGCACGGAAGCCCTCATCAACGCAAGCAAGCGCGGCTCGGAGCTTCTCAGTCTGTAAAACAACTTTATCAGTACACAATGCTATATATAATCAATATTTGAATGAGGTTTGAGTTTAGAATTTACCCGTGAGGCGAGGTCATGCTCTGCTGCCTCAGCCCATGCCTCTGCTCCTGCCAGCTGCTCTGCCAGTGCAGTCGCCTCTGCACTGGGTCCCCTCGAGCTAGAGGCCTCCCCTGGATCTCTCCTCACGGCTCCCTGCTGGGCACGCTGCATTCATTGAAATCATCAGTGGCTAATCATCAATAATTCAATAAAAATTCATTTGCATATAGAAATAATTTAAACACTCACCAGGGTCTCTAGGTCGGCCCGTGTGGCGGCCAGCTGGTCCTCCAGGCTGTGTAGGTGGGCCTGGGCATCCATCGCCGCTATGTCTCGTGCATCCTGCATACATTACATGTTAATCACATGATAGTCACATAAGCATTTGCATTTAATTTAGAAATAAGTGCATTCATACATACCCCTAAGACCCTCATCTGGGGTCGGCCGCCGTATACCTCCCAGTAGCGCCGGAGGTACTCGGAGCTGTCAGTCGCCCGAGAGGTGACTCTGGTCCCGCCTCGCTGTCAGTCGGCGTACTGCTCCTCGAACCGCACTCTCCAGTCGATCACCTTTGTGCGACCGCGCGTCTTCTTCCCAATCCCTCGTGGCTCGCCAACCTCTACCCATTCCTGGTGTAGGCCCAGGGTCCTCATCACCAACCTAAGCTGTAACGGCTCGATCTCGCTCAACCAGTGAACCCAAAGCTCACGCTCAAAGCGAGGACGGCCCGCTACGACCCACGGCTGGTCGTCGTCCGTCATACCCTCATAGGGTCTCCATCGCACCTGCATCCATAAACATGCATATCATCATCATTCCATCATAATCATAATAAATTCAAATAAATACAAAAAAAAATGCATTCATACATACCAGCGAGGGAGGGAAGTCGCGGAACTCCCTCCATAGCACCCACAGCTCGTAGCCGAGTGGGGCACCAAAAACCACTGGCAGCCAGCGCCGTGCTAGAGGGAAAGCACCCTCACCTCCTGGCCGTGGGTCGACGCGCCCCATCGGCATGTATAGATGGCTCCAAACCTGCATCCATGCATGGCATTAGTGAGACATTCACATGCATAATAAAAAGAAAAGAGAAGAAAAATTCATACCTGAAGAAAAGGTGAGAAGCCACTAACGGTCGTCTCTCGCCCTGTCCCTGTGGACAGGTCGGCTATCAGATGCGCCAGCAGTGCTGCTCCCCAGGCGTAGCTGCCAACTGCCTCCAAGTCCTCGAGAATGCCCAGGAATCGACAGTTGATGATGTCGCCCTTCGTGCCGAGCAACAGCCTCCCGAGCAGCAGCAGTAGAAACCTCCTCAGGTCCCGGTCTGCTCTCTCCCTGTCAGCTGGGTCCTGGCAGTAGACCGCCCTAGCCCCATCAATCAATCTCTGTGAGAATCGCTCCAAGGACTCCCCGGATCTATGCCTAGCATCCCCTAAGCCCATCACTGTAGTCAGGTCGGTACGGAAGATAGTCCTACACTCGCTGGGTGTCTCATAGACCATCTCCAATCCTAGCAGCCTCTGGGCAAGCTCAGTATAGTCTGGTAAGGTGATCCCGCTCACTGCCTCCCCGTCTACCCTCAGTCCAGTGATCCTAGCTACATCCTCTAGGGTAGGAACCATATGCCCCCAGGGCATCAGGAATGCCCGGCTAGTCCTGTCCCATCTCTCCCGTAGAACCTGGATAAGTGGTAGGTCTGGCCTAACTGGCTCTATGGATAGAAAGGCCCCAAACCCCATGGCATCTACCCTCGCTCTCTGAAACTCAGGGAGGCCGTGGTATGCTACCCGGACCATGACCCAGGAGATGCGCGTCCTCATCAACCCCTGCATGCATAAAGAAAAGAATTTTCGCTTAATTATTTTGATTATTCATACTGAATCTCATTTTGATTGCCCTAGGTTATGTTGATGTTTGATTTTAATTAGCGACCACCCTTGGGTCGTGGTTTGTTGAATTAGCGCCCCTGGGAGGGGCGTGATTCTTAAGTGTGCTTTGAATTCATGACCTACCCTAGGTCACTGTTTATCTAAGAAACGCCTCTGTATTGGGCGTGGTTTGGTGGTTAATTTCTAATTTCTTAAAGATTTTTCAGGAGACGCCCATCCCAGGGTCGTCTTTTGCTTAAGTCACGCCCCTGTGTGGGACGTTGTTTTCAAATGGGAGTTTTGGGGCCTCATAATAATTTTTGAAATTAATGATTTGACGTCCGCTGGTTTGGTCGTCTTTCATTGAATTAACGCCCTGGTGGGGGGCGTTGTTTTCAGGATTTTCAAAAAATGAAATAAAAATAACAGCATGCGAATAATTCATGGAAAAATAATTAAAAGCATGGAAATTAATGGAATTAACAGCATGATATGAGAAATGATAAATTTTTAATGGACGACATGCTGCAGGGCGTGTTTTATTAGGGTTAATTATTTTTCAGGAAATTAATTGAATTAACGCCCTTGGGTTAGGCGTTTCATTTCTAAGTCACGCCCCTACGGGGGGCGTCTTTTCTCTGAGTTACAGCGATTATACCCCGAGGGCTATGGAAATTGCATAAAAAATGGAAATAAAATATAAAAAAATGGAAATAGGGTTGGGGGCCTACCTTCTTGTGCTTTGGTCCTTGTGGCTGAGGTCGTGGTTGCCTGGGTCGCCGTAGTTGGCCGGCACGGGGAGGAGCCGCCGCCGTGGGCGGTGGCTCATCACCACCTCCTTCTTCTTCTTCACCACCGTGTTCCTCACCACCTTCGCCTTCTTCTTCTTCTGCTGCTTCACCAGCATCATCCTCACCTTCCTCATTTTCTTCTCCTATGGCCTCGTCGCCGTGTTGGTCCTCGCCGCCGGCCACCGCCACTGGGATTTCTTCGGCCACCACGGGACGGGCTTCCTCTTCGGCCTGATTGTGTTCGCCCTCCAGGTCAACGACCTCGGGGGCGGCCACCCGTTGTCATTTCAAACCACCGTCGGCCATCGTTTAGGTTGGAGAGGGGGAGGTATGAGAGAGAGAGAGTAAGAGACGGGGGGAAGAGGCTTCGGTTAGGTTTTTTGCAGAAGGGGGGGAAGACTGAATGGAGGGAGGAAGAAGAAAGGGGGAAAAGGGCTTTTGGCATTCGAAAAGAAGACATGCCTTGAGGAAGGACGTGTTTTGTGGAATTGACGCCCATCATTCTGGGCGTGTTTTAATAATGGACGACGTTTCTTGAGGCGTTATTTCCGTTTGCATGGGGAATCATAACTGTCGTCAGACGCATTCAATATGGGTTGATTGATGTGATGGAAGTAATAATTGCTGTTTATGATTAACGTCTGAGCTTGAGGCATTATTTACATGATCTGTGGCTTAGCTAAGGGCGTTACTTTTGAGATTTCAACGAATATATTTTGGGAATTTGAATCAATTCACGCCCTATTTTAAGTCGTTATTCAGTTAACGCCCATTTGTGGAGGCGTCAAATTTGTGAGCTGGAATATTGAAAGCGACGTATGCTGAGGCGTCCTTTTATGAATTCACGACATTCCTTGAGGCGTTATTTGCAACAGAATCACAGGGTTTGGAAGATTTGGTTCGAAATACTATGAAATTGACTCAATCAGGTATCATCATTGTTATTCATTAAAAGGGAAGATCACAGTACATTCAATGAACCCCTTTGGGCCTCAAGTTTCTCAAAGCAATAACATAAGATTTCCACTGGTCTTTATCTTCTTCCAAGATTTCAACAGGTTGATGAA
Organism: Amorphophallus konjac; assembly: GCA_022559845.1. Classification (NCBI taxonomy): domain Eukaryota; kingdom Viridiplantae; phylum Streptophyta; class Magnoliopsida; order Alismatales; family Araceae; genus Amorphophallus; species Amorphophallus konjac. Next base: position 150,054,772 of record CM040122.1, read on the forward strand.
TCTTATTGATTTTCCACAAGGCTTGGATTGTGGTGCATTCTTCTCCATCTTCATTACTGCCAAGGTCCCGTGTCTTGATTGGAGGAAGATGAGATGGATCTTCAAACACTTTCCGTAGAAGCCCGAGTTGAGGAAGGCACCGATATGAATTGTATAGCACGAAATCTGAAGCGCCGATGAGTCTAAGGTCCGTCCCGGGAGAGAACCTTGCACGGAGCTCTTGAAGTTTGAGTATTCCCGGGGCGCAAGTAAAGAGATTCTTTGGCATCACCTTGAGGTGTTCTCGCCATTCCACCCTCTTCTTGATTTGAGGAATTCGGTTCATCACTCTATTGCTTATCCCAAGTGAACCGGTCATGTAGAAGAGTGGGCTTTTTGAGAAGATTCTTGAGGATTGTTGGGCTTCATCACATGGATCAAACTTGAAGTGAAGATCCACCTAACTGGAGAGTGCTAGCATGCATCCGTAGATGGGCCTTCCCATTGCTGCTGAGGTTAGCCCGCTATAGAGATAGGCTAGAATAGCCGGTCCCACTCTATCTCCTTCCCATAAGCTCACCACGGCGCTTAATTGGGCCTCTTCTAGGAAGTCCTCCGTGGATGGGAATAATATCGCTCCTACCAAACACACCACGAAGGCCTTTGCTATCCGTTCTATCTCCTCATCTTCTTTGGCTTGATCTGCTCTCTTGTACACCCACGAAGCAAGCTTCAGGAGATTGATTCCCTTAGTGGCCTTGATTTGATTCATTAAGTTCGGGCTAGGTATCAATGTGGTTAATAGTTCATGTGAGGAGATTGGTTTTGGCATGATGGCCATCTTTTCCTCATCCCCTTGCTTCATTCTCTTCAAGCCCAAGATCATTTCTAATTCTTCTAATAGGATGGTGGCTTCAAAGGTTGAGAAGAGGAATGTATGAGTGGAAGGGTGCCATATTTCAATTAGAGCTCCTATGGCAGCCCAATCTAAGTGGATTTGATCATAGTGTTTGGCATGGGTAACTAGACCTAAAAGGTGCCATCTTGCTAGGTAGACCCTCATATCCGAAGAGAACTTGGAGAGGATAAGTGGCAGCCACTTGATTTTGGTAAACCTCCGGGCTCCTGGCACATTAGGATAGTCCTGTGGAAGAAAAGGAAAAATGCATAGACAAAGGGATGAATAAGCATACAGAGGAAGGAAACATGAAGGATCAGAAGAAAGGCAGAAAGACGTGAAGGTATGCTGTAAGCAGAACAGAAGAATCAATCTTTACCTGATTCAGGGAAATTCTATTGCTGATGTGCCCGTTGATCTCAGTAAGCCTGGGAGTGGAAGTTTTGGACCTTTTGAGCGCTCTCTCCATCTTCAGTTTGCAGGAAAAGCTTAGACAGTTGCAGTGCCTGCGAGAGGAAGAACACGAACAACAGAAGAACAGAAGAAACGGAGAAACTCTGAGGGTTTGCTTTGATTGATCTAAGGGAAGTACTTCCTTTTATAGGAGGATGAAGGGGTTTAAGGCTGTTCGGAGTTAGAAGGTGGATGGCCATTAGGACTGGGTTTAGCTTTCGAATTGGAAACGGAAGCATGAGGTTAATTAACGCCTTCTGTTGGGGCGTCAATTTCTTAATTGACGACTTGGCAGAGGTCGTGTTTTATTTAACGCCCTTTCCTGGGTCGTTTCCTTCTTGGCCTCTCGATGCTTTTCACGCCTTAGTGAAGGGCGTGTTTTATCTTTTGACGCCCTGCGGTCAGGCGCCTTTCATGATTTTAACGCCGTTACATCCGTCGTGTTTTGTGGGCTTATGAATTTGGTTTTCCCTGCGCTTTGATGAACTTAAGTGCTATTACTTTGTTTGAATTATTAATGATTAAGCACTTATGATCATGTCATGCTTTATTGAGGATTATTTCTGATTATGTGGACTAATGAATTTTCAAGTGCAGAAGAGTGCAGGTTTCGGGACGCTTGGATCCCTATGGGAGCAACATCGTCTTGTATTTATTTCCTGTGAGCATTGTTACTATATGGTATTCTACACTATTATAGTATATCAAGGACCTTGTGGTTCTGATGAATCTGGAATTTGAGTTCCCCTTCATCAACAAAAACAGTGATAATTCCAGGAGAGTCTTGATCACACGGATAGGCCGTTGAGTCATTAAAGGTCTGGGACGATGGTTCCACTTTCTGAGTTGATGCGTGGACAAACGGGCTTCGGCTTAGTGTCAGCTCAGAGACTTGGATTCTTGACTAAATCTAGATGGCTTAACAATATTATCCTTGATTATTTTCTATCTTTTAGTTTGTTTTAATCTTTTCTTTTAGCCCGGCATGCATCATATAGGATTTTGAGTTTCATGATGAAAATCTTTATATTATGGCAATAATGAAGGTCACTCGCTCTTGATTGAGTTGACATGAGATATTCCATTCCAAATCAAGTACTTTATTCTCTTTGAAGCCGCTCAGGCTGATTCCTTGAAAATGTCCCTTTGCTGGGTCTCAATTCTCTTTATTTTTCTGCAGATCTACCTTGGTTGTAGCACGTCCACGTTGGCTGGTAACCGCTCTCCAATGGTGTCTCCCTGTCGTGCCCACGCGCACATTTTCTTAGTTTAGTCTCCTTTATCCAGCAAATCGATGCTTCCTTGGAATCACTCGGAGTTGTTTCATTCGGAATCTTGGAAAGATTTCCAAGGCTTAGTGTCTGAGGCGTGTCACATCACACCTTGGCGTCTACTTATCAGTTTGCTCCACTTCATTGCGCTTTGTTGCTCTCCATTCCGTCTCACTCCCTTCCAAAGCAGACGCCAAGGCGGGGCAGCTGTAGACACGCCAAAATTGACGCTATGTTAATCAAAACTCATGTCACCATGTTGACGCCCCAAATTGAACTTCAATATGTCTATAATATGAGGTTTTTCTATTTTTGTGTGTGTTTTTGATTTATTCTTGCATTTTTGTGATTCGCGACCTGAAGAGGGGCGTTATTTAAAAAGCGACCTTACCTAGGGCGTTTTCAAAGAAAGGACGACTAAACTTCAGGGCGTCAATTCCTGGTATTATCTGGTTTTAAAATAAATTACAATTAAAGAGTAACGTCCTATCTCAGGGTGTGTTTTCAAGTAACGCCTTTCTCTCAGGCGTCTTTCCACAATTTTCAAATAAAGAATGCTTTATCTCCAAAATTTAAATCCGGGAAGTGACGCCTTTGACCAGGTCGTGTATTTGAGTAACGTCCTAATGTAGGTCGTCAATTATGATTTGACGCCTTTTTAAAGGGCGTGTTTCATTCTTTAGTGTCCTGTTCGAGTATGCCTTTCCTGAAGAGTTCCCCTGCCTCCAATGATCACCTTGCTCGAATTGGAACTAGAGTCCTGCCTTTGATAACCATTGCCCGTCCTTATCTTCCTAAATTTGAGATTATCTTCGGTTAAAACCCTATATAAGAGGGCTCTGGTCAATCTTGTGAGGGGTTACAACAACAACAACAACGACGGTGCTGGCTATTAGAGAGAGTTACGTAGATATACAGAAAGAGCATACGCCATCTTCATCTTCCTCCTGTGCGATCTCTCTCTTTGAGGGCTCTCTCAAGGGCTTTCTCTTCTTCCTGTTGCTGCAGCCGAACCGTGGCTTCCAAGTGGTTCCTTCCCCTTTACTGTTTACAGGGACAGCATAAGGGGTCTTTCTTCTGTTCGTTTTGCTTTGTTTTGCATCACATCATCCATATCATCTGTCGCACGGTTTTCTTCCTTGCATTAGTATTACATCCTTTTCCTTCCCTAACTCTTAGGGGTTTTAAAACAAACAAAAAAAAAGGTGGGCATGTTTTGTTCTCTCTTCATCATTACATCATCTATTTGGAATTGATACTATACGCTCTTGGCTGATCCACTTCTATTTGCTTGTTTCTTTGTCTTTTGCAAGGGTAATCAACAAGATAAACCCCCTTCGTCGGCCGGCCGATAGAAGGAGGAGGAAGGAATTCACAATTCATCCCGCATCCCACTTTTCACCAGGTATTCGCGATCTTCTTTGATTCTTATTGAGGTAACCCCTCTGGCGATCACTCTCCTTTATAGCACCACGTGCTTTCTTTTGTCTTTATTATCATCTCTCCATCATTTTATATATCTCATATGAGTGGTTTGTTCCATATGTGTGGATTTATCACGATCTACATTTGTAGGCAGAAGAGGGTGAAAACAACATGCCATTTCCCACGCTAGTTGGAGGGTTTTGCATGCCGGTTTAACATGCCACCGGATCAATATGGGCCACGCCGGTTCAAGGCCTCTTCACCCCACTTCTAGCATCATTTGGCCCATTTAGCTTGTCTTGGCCCATTTTGTGTTTATTTTCTTCTTTTGTGAGGGTTTGCCAATTGACTAGCTTGCCTTGCTGTCCGAGCTTCTACTTGTTCGTTCGGGGATGGTCCCGAGCGTTTTTTCGAGCTCCCGGGTCTCGTTTTAGCAACTGTTCATTGGAGCCGAACATCTATTCTTTTCTTCTTTTTCTTCGGTCTCGTCTTTTGTTTGGCTTCTGCCGTTCCTTTTTCTTCTTTTCTTTCTCTTCTTCTATGTCATCATAGGGGCACCCGATTGGAGCTTAAGACCTGCAAAAGTAAAAGTCAAGAAAAATTAAAAATATTTCCAGTGACAACAAATGCCCTCCACCTGCAGGTGTCGCGAAAGAGGGATGAAAGAGTGGGACCTGCGGGTGTAGCCCATAGCCCGTTTGAAAATATTGCATGTGTTTTTTCATTATTTATTCTTTTTATTTATTCCATTTCCATTTATCATCATTTTTTATTTTCATTTTACTTTATTGTCTCTTTTTTATATTTTATTTCATCATTCCCCTTTTTTATTTTAATTATCATTATTATTATTATTTTATAGCCTCATCCGAGCACGCAGGCATTCGTCGACCGCAAGCATAGAATAGATATAGATAGTATAGTTCCCCTCTATCTGGGATAGGATAGGGACATCGCCCATGACTCACGGCGGAGTGCGGCTCACGAAGCACAAGTAAGGGAGATGTGCATACGCAAAGAGGACACTGCATAGAACATATGCATAGCATAAATCACAATCTACACTTAGGACTATTCCTCCATAGTGTGAAAGTGTAATTATATGAGTTGTGACCCCTGGACCTCGAGACGTGCAGACGTTCTAAGTAACACTAGAGGATTACTTTATCGCCTACGCGTACATTCAGGATTCTCGGCTATTGGTAGCTTCACACAACCCCCTTTTATTCTTAATTTCAGACTTCACCGTTCGACGCGAGTTTCCTCATGTGTCTCAATGGGGATTCTCGTCTGTTTGGATTCATCTCTTATTATGATTTTATGGTAGATTTCACCGTTTGACGCGAGTCTCCTCATATATCTCAATGGAGATTCCCGACTACTAGGATTCATCCTAATTTTATTTATGGAGTTTGCTGCATCATTTTCGCGTGAGTCTCCTCGTGTGTCTCAATGGGGATTCCCGGCTACTTGGATTCACATTCCACTTATCATTATCATCATTTTTTTATGACAGGGGCAGGCAGTTTTTTCCTCACGGTTACCCTTCATGCAAGTGTAAAGATTTGAGTATCCATGAAGTGTTAGGAAGAATTTAGGACATCCCTATTGCTAAGGACCATTGCTCATATTGCGTGCGAGGTGTGGGAGTTTTGTCTAGGTGTATCCTGTGAGTTGTGCTAGCATCATGGCTGCGACTCTTCCCCTAGCCGTATGCACTCACCGAGAATTGACTTTTCATTCCTTAGTGTCTGTCGTGACGCACATAAACCTAGAGTCGGGCAGCTTTATTTAGCAAGGAAATACGGCCTTAGAAATTTGAAAGAAGTGTATTAATACTATAGTACAGGAAGACATGCACGTGGAACAAGCAAGCATGCGGACCATGTTGTGTTCACCATTTTTTTTCCCCTTTTTTTGTTTTCTTTCTTCTCTTTTTTTTTTATTTTCTCTTTCTTCTTTTTTTATTTTCTTCCCTTTTTATTTTTTCCCTTTTTTCCTTTCTTTCTTTTCTTTTTTTCTCTCTTTTTTCTTTCCTTTTCTTTCTCTTTCTTTTCTTTTCTTTTTCTTTTCTTCTTCTTTTTTTTATAGGGCTTAGTAAGTACATCCGTCGGCTGACTATTTTGTAGGTGGGTAGTGTAGACGCCTAATTTCGGACATCTCGCGGACCTTACCTAGCCATCATTGAAGTGATCCTTCTTCTTGGTTGATTGTGAGTGTGGAGTCCCATCCTTGTTTAGGTAGGCTCCACCCTATCCCTTCAGGGATCCAACTTCGCGGCAAGTTGGCGGGGGGTTGTAGGGGGGCAGCGCCTCCCTGCCCGTAAGGTCGGGGGTTCGAGGGCGTGAGCCCCCGAGGTGAATTTTTTGGGGTATTATATATGATTCTCGGCGTTATCCATTGATTCCCTAAGAAGGCCAAAGTCTTGGCCGCCTAACACCCTGGGCGGCCATATAGATGGCCGCCTAGCTCTCTCCTTGGAAGGCCACCTTCTTAGCCTCCCAGGTCCCTAGGTTGCCATCGACCTGGCCGCCCACACCTCAAGAAGGCCAGATAGTTGGCCGCCTACCCCATTCCAAGAAGGCCACTAACCTGGCCACCCAGCTCCCAAGAAGGCCATCGACCTGGCCGCCTTCTGGCAACCGCCAGTCAAACCCACGATCCGCCCACTCCGGGCACGTCCTCTGAAACTACTCCTACTCCGAGGGGGTTCGAGACTCACGTAGCTTACACGTAATCCACTTTCAAATGTTTTTCATAGAGGGAAATTCCCCACATACAAAAGGCCCATTCCGAACCATCTCAGGGAGGTGGGGACACTTCGGGAGAGAGAGGGGTTGGACACTTGGTGAGAGGAGGAGAGGCTGACAGTTCGAAGCCCAGAGAGAGAGCTGTGAGCACGAGAGCGCCTTCCCTGACCTTCTCCTAGTAGCAGAACCTGAAGTTGGAGAGCTCCGCCACGGGAGAGCACAGTTTGCATGGGGTGGCCATCGACATGGTCGCCCACCATCCTTGAACGGCCACATAGCTGGCCGCCCTCTGTATGGTCGACGGGCAAACCCCGTCCTTCTTTCTCTTGTTCCCTATATTGCTACGTTCCTTCCTATTTTACTGCATTCATGCATGATAGAATTACCTAGATCCTTTTCTTTAAAGAAGTTTTCCAATCCAAAACATAGGGAAGGCGGATGGTCGAAAGTCTCGGCCATCCCCCTTTTCGCCCCCCTTCCCGCTACGAATGACCCCATTTGCATGTTTTCTTTACTTCTATGAGCATTTACTACACTTTCTCAGTCTAATGGTCTTCCTATTTATTGGTTAATTTGCAGGAACTTCATCGTCGACTTGCAGGGCTCCTTACTCTTGGTCGGCCAAGGGTGAGGACAGAAGAATCAACCATCTCCCCACTCCTAAGGCATCCACGATCATTACTCCTGTGAGGCCCAGGTATCGGTCTCTGGCGATCACACCTATTTCTATTTTCCTAACCTGTGCATTATAGGTAGCAGTAGCACAAGTTCGGAGGGAGGCCGACTGTCTTCGCGCGGCACCACGCACCTTTCCGGCGCCTACAGGTAGCTGATGCCACGGTGATGGAGATAATGTGTTAAATGTTGTGGTGAATCCCCAGAGGGATCAAGGGTCGGTATGAAACCAAAGGGGGGGGTCTTTTTATTAATTTGGTTTGGACGGTAGGATGATTATCGGCTTAGATGAAAGGTCATGACGCCGAATGATTTGGCTTAGACGTAAGGTCATGACGTCAAGGAAGAAGGGGTCTTTTGTTCATTTGTTCGGATGGCAGCTCCGGGCCAACGACAAGATGATTGATGGCTTAGACCGAAGGTCATGACATCGGAGGACTTGGCTTAGACGAAAGGTCATGATGCCAAAGAAGAAGGTTTACCTGGCCTAGGCAGAAAGCCATGACACCGGACAACTCGGCCTAGACGGTATGTCATGATGCCAAGGCAGAATATTTACCGACTTAGGCAGAAAGTCATGACGCCAGACAACTTGACTTAGACAGTATGTCATGATGCCAATGCATAATATTTACCGGCTTAGGAAGAAAGTCATGACGCCGGATAACTTGGCCTAGACGGTATGTCATGACGCCAAGGAAGAACATTTAACGGCTTAGATGAATTGCAGTGACGCCATACAACTTGGCTTAGGCGGAAGGCCATGATGCCTAGAGAGAATATTTAGTGGCTTAGACATAATGTCATGACGCCGTACAGCTTGGCTTAGGTGGAAGGCCATGACGCCAATAGAGAATGTTTAACGGCTTAGACATAATGTCATGACGCCATACAACTTAGCTTAGGCGGAAGGCCATGACGCCAATAGAGAATGTTTAACGGCTTAGACATAATGTCATGATGCCGTACAACTTGGCTAAGGCGGAAGGCCATGACACCAATAGAGAATATTTAACGGCTTAGACATAAAGTCATGACGCCGTACAACTTGGCTTAGGCGGAAGGCCATGACGCCAATAGAGAATATTTAACGGCTTAGACATAAAGTCATGACGCCGTATAACTTGGCTTAGGCGAAAGGCCATGATGCCAAGAGTGAATATTTAACGGCTTAGACATAAAGTCATGACGCCGTATAACTTGGCTTAGGCGGAAGGCCATGACGCCAAGAGAGAATGTTTAACGGCTTAGAAATAATGTCATGATGCCGTACAACTTGGCTTAGGCGGAAGGCCATGATGCCAATAGAGAATATTTAACAGCTTAAACATAGAGTCATGATGCCGTACAACTTGGCTTAGGTAGAAGGCCACGACGCCAAGGCAAGAAGATTTAACAGCTTAGACATAGAGTCATGACGTTTAGGCAGAAGGCCATGATGCCAAGGTAAGAATATTTAACGGCTTAGACATAAAGTCATGATGCCATATAACTTGGCTTAGGCGGGAGACCATGACGCCAAGGCAAGAAGGGGCCTTTTTGTTCTCTGGCTGGACGGAAGGGCTGAGCCAAAAGCTAGAAGGAGGTTCTTCATTTTTCAAAGGGTCTTTTTGTTCTCTAGCCGGACGGAAGGTCCGGGCTCAAAGGTAAAAGGGGTCCTTTTGTTCTCTGGCCGGACAGAAATCCCACGCCAAAGGTAAAGGGGTCTTTTTGTTATCTATTCGGGTGGACGGTCTGGGCCAAAGGTAAAATGGTCTTTTTGTTCTCCGGCCAGACGAAAGGTCATGAGCCAAAAGTAAATTGGGCCTTTTTGTTCTCCGGTCGGACGGAAGGTCCGAGCTAAAGGTAAATTGGGCACTTTTGTTCTCTGGTCGGACAGAAGGTCCAAGCCAAAGGTGAAGGGGTCTTTTTATTCTCTAGCCAGACGAAAGGTCATGAGCCAAAGGTAAAAGGTATTTTTTGTTCTTTGGTCTGACGGAAAGTCAAAGCCAAAGTGAAAGGGTCTTTTTGTTCTCTGACCAGATGAGAGGTCATGAGCCAAAGGTGAAAAGGGTCTTTTTGTTCTCTGGTCAGACGGAAGGTCTGAGCCAAAGGTGAAGGGGTCTTTTTGTTCTATGGCGAGACAAAAGGTCATGAGCCAAAGGTGAAAAGGGTCTTTTTATTCTCTGGTCGGACGGAAGGTGATGGGGACATCAAAGCAAGAACACTGACATTTTAATTTGCATTTGTGTCCTTTAGTTTATTTTTATATCCTTGGGAAAGTATGTTTACAATTATAATGCTTTATAAGCCAATGTGTCATTCCCTAGGATTGTTTGGATTTTTGTGTAAAAGTCCAGTAGGACCAACAAGGGGCCCCCATCTCCTTTCCTATTGGTCCACCTAAGTCTTAGGGCCCATGTGGGGTCAGTCAAAGGTCCAAGGTGGTCTTCTAGATGGTTTGACATTCAAAGGGGGACAAGTGTTACAAAATATCCAATATGCCTCCCCTTAAGTCAAGGGGGTACCCCCCATTAAAATGACATTTTGTATTTTAATTTTTTAGGCCAATTGACCACATGGGAGAAGAAAATACTACCCTTCCCCTCTCTCCCACGAAATCCCAACCCCCTCCCCCTTCCTCCCCTTCTATATAAGCCCATGTATAGTGTTTTGTAAGAATTAATGAAGAGAAAAATTGTAAATTTGGTTGGAGCCAAAGAAGGGTGTGCCCTCCTCCTCTCTCCCTCTCCCTCTTGCAGATGGATTTCTGCTAAATCTTGGGTGTGATGCTCTTTTACCTTCTCCTCAGCCCCTCTGAATTCTGTTTCTACCGCCACCGCCATCGCGCCGTCGTCATCATCGCCGGAGTTCTATCTACATCAGGACAGGGCATCAAATCTTGAATTTTAGAGCTCAATCAGGAGCTCATATCGAGTCCAAACTTGGAGGGTGAGTCATCCACGTCCACCCCGGCCTCCACAAAAAAAATCCAATCATTTACCCTTCGTTTTCTATTTTTCCATTTTCGTGTTTCCCCACTTTCCAGTTCTATCTTCTGTTCAGATCCTGTCACAGCAACCCTGAGTTTCCCCTCTTCGACCCACTTCTTCTTATATTTTTGAATCCCCAAATTTATTGAGTTCTATCCACCACCCCCATCATCCACGAATTTTCTTCTAATTTCTAAAGTCCTTTTTGTATTTTTCAAAATTGTTGTCTTCTCCCAAATCTGTTCTGTCTTGTGCAGTTCAAATCCGACCCCCTGTCAGTATAAAATCCCCCAAAAATCGAAACCTCCACCAAAAGTCAAATAGAAATTATTCTCGTCTTCCTCGTTTCTACCTATACAACTTTCATGAAGAGGTCAACTTCCAGATCTGAACTTTGATCCACGGTCAACGTTAGTTCTCAGAAAAAATCACTTCTATCCTCAGATTTCGGGTCTTGTCCAACAGCAACTAGTAAAATCAGTCAAGGCCAGATCTGAGAAATTTAAAATTATTTCTCTGGCCCTAGATCGAAGCATTTTGAAATAGCTTTCCAACAATACCTCTTGTGCGTCGATCCGACGTCAGGAGTGATCGCAGCAGAAGATCTCGCTGGGTCGCACGCTGTAAAATAGCAACTTCAGATCTGTGGGCAGCACGGTCAACAAGTGAGATCGGAGCCGACTCGCCTCCCACGAGGCGAACCAGCGTACCGTCGTCCCAGGGAGCACCACTCCAGGAGCCAACGTCACAGCGGTACCACTCCGGGCCCACTCGGACCCGCTGTTGAGCACGTGGGCCCCACGTTCGTGAATACGTGTGCCGCTAAAGCAACATCGAAAGCTGCCCGTCAACCCAAGTTCGGTCCTCCCGGGCCCCATTTGTAGCCCGTTACCTCCCTGCGAGGAGTGGGCAGTAGAAACCATTTCTGTAATTATTGTATAATTATTTCTACCGGGAGTTACTGTCTTGACCGGGATCGTCTTCCCCACGCCCGGAGCGTGGAAGTAAACTCGCTCCCACTCTTTATCGCATTTTGCTTATCTCGTATATTTTTGAATGCCGCTGCATGTGATAGGTTATTATCCCGTTATATCATTTGTATCACCGCTGCGAGAGTGAGTGAGTGACCGTCCCGTGACTCAATCCGAGTTACGCGAAAAAGCCTATACCCGAGACTCTTTGCCGGTTTCGCAACCGCGCATGGTCCCACGTCTTCCCTCGCATAGAGGCGATCGCGAGCTAGAGTCCCAGGTCGCGTGTCCGTCTCGCATCAATTTGGCATCAGAGCGTCAGTTGAGTCTAGGGTAGTATTTGGTCAAAAACAAAAAAAGTGTCATTTATGTCTAGTCATCGTCTAAGTCGGTCTAAGGTTGCATTTGGATACCATTAATCGGTATATCCAAATGTGTTGTTCGAACGTTAGGCGACGCCTATCGGGAAGGCCGCACACTTGTACGAGTGATCTTCAGATCGATTAACTCCGCCACGTACCGAGTCTTGGTTTAAGTCTAGGGTCCTTAGTGTGCATTAGTTAGTGCATTCCAACCTTGCATAGTCGGTCTAGTGTCTTGTCACCAACTGTTGGCATGTCCATTCACTAGCATCCCCGTGTCCCATGGATGACCAAGGGGCCGCATCTTCTACATGGTGGCCATACTATCTAAAATGGAAGGACCACCCGGACCACCCCAACAGGCCCGTAGCCCGGGACTTCTATGGCTCCGATAACCCGAGTGACTACCTAGAGTGGGAAGCCATTATGGATGACTACTTCAAGGTGTACATTATGTCCGGTCCCATGCAGGTAGACTTTGCCAAAAGGTGACTTTTTTATGAAGCCGCCGAAACATGGAGGGACATCAAATACTTCCTGGAGGATAGGAGGTTAAGTCCCATCGAGTCATGGTGGGATATGAAGAGAGCGCTTAGGAGGGTCAACATTCCCCGCCCACCTACCTCCAACCACGGGGGTCATACCACTAGCCAACCCCACCAACTCACCCACAATCAAGTGGGACACACTTCCAACCAACCCCGCCCCTTCACCTCCATCCAATCCAACCTAATCACCTCCAACCAAGTGGAAGCCCCACTTATAGTCGAGTCTAGGTCCGCATCCGGGCCGAGAGATGAGGAGCGAGTCCACCCCGAGGCCCCTACTCCAACCCGCACCTTAGATGAAATCAAGAAAATACTTTCGGATTGGTTGGAAAGGATAGAAAGGACACATGATCCATCACCACCTGTGAGTGCTCCATTGCCACTTTCTAGTTCCGAACTTTATTCGAAACCATCTTATTTGGAGCCACCTTAGCCCGAGCCACTCGTGTTTCTAACGGGTACGCTATACGTAGTTGAGCCGCTTCTTAGTTGGATCAAGAATGTCTTGGTCCCACTTCCTTACCCATCTATGGACCCCACCTTACCGCTAGTGTCCGTCAACTCCTACCACACGACATTCCGGTCTAGTCACCATATTGATACATTGGGTGACCTTATTCTTGGTTTAGGTTGGCAATGGAAGTTGACGCACTTATTGGCCTGAGGCTTCGACCAACCCACTAGTCGTAGCTTCACCCATCCGGCCATAGGGTCCATTACCTCCGTGTACACCGTGGGTTGTGTCACCACAGAGATTCTTCTATTCCTCCCGATGCCGGCCGAGCCCGACTTCTTTCCCTTTTGCCCAAGGGAGGAATCCTATTTTCTAGACATGGCAGTCGTCCCACCAACCACAATGTATGACGGTGATTATGAATTCATAAATTGGGACCAAGTCATGGGAGAACCCACTTCATGGGGTCATACCTTCTTTGACCCTTTTGACCCCTTCACTAGTGAACCTCCCGAGCCATCATATTCACTCCACTTCTTCCAAGGAGTTCACTATCCCACCCTACCCCTCGGTCTAGTTGGCAAGCCATACCTACGTCTAGGGGTAATGATGATGGTAGTTTTGGATCTCCTAACCCTTCGTCACCCAAATCCCATAGGTCGCCAATGCATGAGTGGTACATCTTAGGGTGTCTAGGAGTCCTCCATTCCGTCAACCATCGAGTACATTAGTGTATGCATGGCACATATTTGGGTGTCCTGGTCCACCATCGCCTATGCGTAGGTCGGACTAACATTAGGTTTGTTTAGGGTCTGTGTGAGTCTTTGTTTCGTCCAGTTTGTTTGTCGAGTGCATTGTGTGTCTGTGCATACGTTGAGTCGAGTCGGTTTTGTACGCTCGCGTTGTTAGTCCCTTTCGAGTATGAGACTTTTCAGACTTTGGGATCGGATCTAGTCACATAAGGGACAAGCAGTGATTCCTAGTGAGCCTTTGAGCCGCTTCCTTCATTTGAGAGTGACCCCACCCCGGAGTGTCCACCTCTAGCATCCTCCCAGCAGCGTGTGCATATCGAATCTATACGGGATGAGCATGTGTCGATTACTTGGAGTGGAGCGTACTCCGCGCTTCCAGGTTCGGTGACGCATCCGCCAGAGCTACTCGAGCAGCCGCACCCCTTACTCGACGGGGTCAAGTTCTTCCCACCCGGGGAGAATTGATGGAGACATCAAAGCAAGAACACTGACATTTTAATTTGCATTTATGTCCTTTAGTTTATTTTTATATCCTTGGGAAAGTATGTTTACAATTGTAAGGCTTTATAAGCCAATGTGTCATTCCCTAAGATTATTTGGGTTTTTATGCAAAAGTCCAGTAGGACCAACAAAGGGCCCCCATCTCCTTTCCTATTGGTCCACCTAAGTCTTAGGGCCCATGTGAGGTCAGTCAAAGGTCCAAGGTGGGCTTCTAGATGTTTTGACATTCAAAGGGGGACAAGTGTTACAAAATGTCCAAGATGCCTCCCCTTAAGTCAAGGGGGTGCCCCCCCATTAAAATGACATTTTATATTTTATTTTTTTAGGCCAATTGACCACATGGGGGAAGAAAATACTACCCTTCCCCTCTCTCCCACGAAATCCCAACCCCCTCCCCCTTCCTCCCCTTCTATATAAACCCATGTATAGTGTTTTGTAAGAATTAATGAAGAGAAAAATTATGAATTTGGTTGGAGCCAAAGAAGGGTGTGCCCTCCTCGTCTCTCCCTCTCCCTCTTGCAGATGGATTTCTGCTAAATCTTGGATGTGATGCCCTTCTACCTTCTCCTCAACCCCTCTAAATTCTATTTTTGCAGCCGCCGCCATCGCACCGCCATCGCGTCGTCGTCATCATCGCCGGAGTTCTATCTACATCAGGATAGGGCATCAAATCTCAAATTTTAGCTCTCAATCAGGAGCTCATATCGAGTCCAAACTTGGAGGGTGAGTCATCCACATCCACCCCAGCCTCTACAAAACAAATCCAGTCATTTACCCTTCGTTTTCTATTTTTCCATTTTCGTGTTTCCCCACTTTCCAATTCTATCTTCTGTTCAGATCCTGTCACAACAACCCTGAGTTTCCCCTCTTCGACCCACTTCTTCTTATTTTTTTGAATCCCCAAATTTATTGAGAGTTCTATCCACCACCCCCATCATCCACGAATTTTCTTGTAATTTCTAAAGTCCTTTTTGTATTTTGAAAAATTGTTAGCTTCTCCCAAATCTATTTTGTCCTGTGCAGTTCAGATCCAACCCCTTGTCAAGTATAAAATCTCCCAAAAATGGAAACCTCCACCAAAAGTCAAATACAAATTATCCCTGTCTTCCTCGTTTCTACCTATACAACTTTCGTGAAGAGGTCAACTTCCAGATCTGAACTTTGATCCACGGTCAACGTCAGTTCTCAGGAAAAATCACTTCTGTTCTGAGATTTTGGGTCCTGTCCAACAGCAGCTTATAAAATCAGTCAAGGCCAGATCTGAGAAATTTAAAATTATTTCTATGGCCCTAAATCGAAGCATTTTGAAATAGCTTTCCAACGATACCTCTTGTGCGTCGATCCGACGTCGGGAGTGATCGCAGCAGAAGATCTCGCCGGGTCGCGCGCTGTAAAACAGTAACTTCAGATCCGTGGGCAGCACAGTCAACAAGTGAGACCGGAGCCGACTCGCCTCTCACGAGGCGAACCAGCATACCGCCGTCCCAGAGAGCGCCTCTCTAGGAGCCAACGTCACAGCGGTACCACTCCGGGCCCACTCGAACCCGCCGATGAGCACGTGGGCCCCACGTTCGTGAATACGCCTGTCGCTAAAGCTACATCGAAAGCTGCCCGTCAACCCAAGTTCGGTCCTCCCGGGCCCCATTTGTAGCCCGTTACCTCCCTGCGTGGAGTGGGCAATAGAAACTATTTCTGTAATTATTGTATAATTATTTCTACCGGGAGTTACTGTCTTGGCCGGGATCGTCTTCCCCACGCCCGGAGCGTGGAGGTAAACTCGTTCCCACTCTTTATCGCATTTTGCTTATCTCGTATATTTTTGAATGCCGCTGCATGTGATAGGTTATTAGCCCATTATATCATTTGTATCACCGCTGCGAGAGTGAGTGAGTGACCGTCCCGTGACTCTTCGCCGGTTTCTCAACCGCGCACGGTCCCACGTCTTCCCTCGCATAGGGGCGATCGCAAGCTAGAGTCCAAGGTCGCGTGTCCGTCTCGCATCAATTTGGTATCAGAGCGCCAGTTGAGTCTACGGTAGTATTTGGTCAAAAATAAAAAAAGTGTCATTTACGTCTAGTCATCGTCTAAGTCGGTCTAAGGTTGCATTTGCATACCATTAATCGGTATATCCAAAGGTGTTGTCCGAACGTTAGGCTACGCCTATCGGGAAGGCCGCACACTTGCACGAGTGATCTTCGGATCGATTAACTCCGCCACGTACCGAGTCTTAGTTTAAGTCTAGGGTCCTTAGTGTGCATTAGTTAGTGCATTCCAACCTTGCATAGTCGGTCTAGTGTCTTGTCACCAACTGTTGGCATGTCCATTCACTAGCGTCCCCGTGTCCCATGGATGACCAAGGGGCCGCATCTTCTACATGGTGGCGATACTATCTAAAATGGAAGGACCACTCGGACCACCCCAAAAGGCCCGTAGCCCGGGACTTCTATGGCTCCGATAACCCGAGTGACTACCTAGAGTGGGAAGCCATTATGGATGACTACTTCGAGGTGTACTTTATGTCCGGTCCCATGCAGGTGGACTTTGCCAAAAGTTGAATTTTTTATGAAGCCGCCGAAACATGGAGGGACATCAAATACTTCCTGGAGGATAGGAGGTTAAGGCCCATCGAGTCATGGTGAAATATGAAGAGAGCGCTTAGGAGGGTCTACCTTCCCCGCCCACCTACCTCCAACCACGGGGGTCATACCACTAGTCAACCCCACCAACTCACCCACAATCAAGTGGGCCACACTTCCAACCAACCCCGCCCCTTCACCTCCGTCCAGTCCCACCCAATCGCCTCCAACCAAGTGGAAGCCCCACTTATAGTCGAGTCTAGGTCCGCATCCGGGCCGAGAGATGAGGAGCGAGTCCACCCCGAGGCCCCTACTCCAACCCGCACCTTAGATGAAATCAAGAAAATACTTTCGGATTGGTTGGAAAGGATAGAAAGGACACATGCTCCTTCACCACCCGTGAGTGCTCCATTGCCACTTTCTACTTTCGAACTTTATTCGGAACCATCTTCTTTGGAGCCACTTCAGCCCGAGCCACCCGTGTTTCTAACGGGTACGCTATACGTAATCGAGCCGCTTCTTAGTTGGCTCAAGGATGGCTTGGTCCCACCTCCTTACCTATCTATGGACCCCACCTTACCTCTAGTGTCCGTCAACTCCTACCACACGACATTCCGGTCTAGTCACCATATTGATATATTGGGTGACCTTATTCTTGGTTTAGGTTGGCCATGGAAGTTGACGCACTTATTGGCACAAGGCTTCGACCAACCCACTACTCGTAGCTTCACCCATCCGGCCATAGGGTCCATTACCTCCGTGTGCACCTTGGGTTGTGTCACCACGGAGATTCTTCTATTCCTCCCGATGCCGACCGAGTCCGACTTCTTTCCCTTTTACCCAAGGGAGGAATTCTATTTTCTAGACATGGCCCTCGTCCCACCAACCACAATGTATGACGGTGATTATGAATTCTTAAATTCGGACCGAGTCATAAGGGAACCCACTTCATGTGGTCATACCTTCTTTGACCCTTTTGACCCCTTCACTAGTGAACCTCCCGAGCCATCATATTCACTCCACTTCTTCCAAGGAGTTCACTATCTCACCCCTACCCCTCGGTCTAGTTGGCAAGCCATACCTGCGTCTAGTGACGAGGGTAGTTTTAGATCTCCTAGCCCTTCCCCACCCAAATCCCATAGGTCGCCAATGCATGAGTGGTACATCTTAGGGTGTCTAGGAGTCCTCCATTCCGTCAACCATCGAGTACATCTAGTGTATGCATGGCACATATTCAGGTGTCCTGGTTCACCATCGCCTATGCGTAGGTCGGACTGACATTAGGTTTGTTTAGGGTCTATGTGAGTCTTTATTTCTTCCAATTTATTTGTCGAGTGCATTGTGTGTATGTGCATACGTTGAGTCAAGTCGGTTTTGTACGCTCGCGTTGTTAGTCCCTTTCGAGTATGAGACTTGTCGGACTTTGGGATCGGTTCTACTTCATATCGGATCTAGTCACATAAGGGACAAGCGGTGATTTCTAGTGAGCCTTTGAGCCACTTCCTTCATTTGAGAGTGACCCCACCCCGGAGTGTCCACCTCTAGCCTCCTCCCAGCAACGTGTGCATATCGAATCTATACGGGATGAGCAGGTGTCGATTACTTGGAGTGGAGCTTACTCCGCGCTTCCAGGTTTAGTGACGCATCCGCCGGAGCTACTCGAGCAGCCGCACCCCTTACTCGACGGGGTCGAGTTCTTCCCACCCGGGGAGAATTGATGGGGACATCAAAGCAAGAACACTGACATTTTAATTTACATTTGTGTCCTTTAGTTTATTTTTATATCCTTGGGAAAGTATGTTTACAATTGTAAGGCTTTATAAGCCAATGTGTCGTTCCCTAGGATTGTTTGGGTTTTTGTGCAAAAGTCCAGTAGGACCAGCAAGGGGCCCCCATCTCCTTTCCTATTGGTCCACCTAAGTCTTAGGGCCCATGTGGGGTCAGTCAAAGGTCCAAGGTGGGCTTCTAGATGGTTTGACATTCAAAGGGGGACAAGTGTTACAAAATATCCAAGATGCCTCCCATTAAGTCAAGGGGGTGCCCCCCCATTAAAATGACATTTTGTATTTTATTTTTCTAGGCCAATTGACTACATGGGGGAAGAAAATACTACCCTTCCCCTCTCTCCCACGAAATCTCAACCCCCTCCCCCTTCCTCCCCTTCTATATAAGCCCATGTATAGTGTTTTGTAAGAATTAATGAAGAGAAAAATTGTGAATTTGGTTGGAGCCAAAGAAGGGTGTGCCCTCCTCCTCTCTCCCTCTCCCTCTTGCAGATGGATTTCTGCTAAATCTTGGGTGTGATGCCCTTCTACCTTCTCCTTAGCCCGTCTGAATTCTGTTTCTGCCGCCGTCGCCATCGCGCCACCGTCATCATCGTCGAAGTTCTATCTACATCAGGATAGGGCATCAAATCTTGAATTTTAGCTCTCAATCAGGAGCTCATATCGAGTCCAAACTTGGAGGGTGAGTCATCCATGTCCACCCCAGCCTCCACAAAACAAATGCTGTCATTTACCCTTCGTTTTCTATTTTTCCATTTTCGTGTTTCCCCACTTTCCAGTTCTATCTTCTATTCAGATTCTGTCACCGCAACCCTGAGTTTCCCCTCTTCGACCCACTTCTTCTTATGTTTTTGAATCCCCAAATTTATTGAGAGTTCTATCCACCACCTCCATCATTCTAGAATTTTCTTGTAATTTCTAAAGTCCTTTTTGTATTTTTAAAAATTGTTGTCTTCTCCCATATCTATTCTGTTCTGTGCAGTTCAGATCCGACCCCCTGTCAGTATAAAATCCCCTAAAAATTGAAACCTCCACCAAAAGTCAAATAAAAATTATCCCCGTCTTCCTCGTTTCCACCTATACAACTTTTGTGAAGAGGTCAAGTTCCAGATCTGAACTTTGATCCACAGTCAACGTTAGTTCTCAGAAACAATCACTTCTGTCCTGAGATTTAGGGTCTTATCCAACAGCAGCTTGTAAAATCAGTCATGGCCAGATCTGAGAAATTTAAAATTATTTCTCTCACCCTAGATCGAAGCATTTTAAAATAGCTTTCCAACGATACCTCTTGTGCATCGATCCGACGTAGGGAGTGATCGCAGAAGAAGATCTCACCGGGTCGCGCGCTGTAAAACAGCAACTTCAGATCTGTGGGCAGCACGGTCAACATGTGAGATCGGAGCCGACTCGCCTCCCACGAGGTGAACCAGCGTACCGCTGTCCCAGAGAGCTCCTCTCCAGGAGCCAACGTCACAGCGGTACCACTCCGGGCCCACTCGGACCCGCCGATGAGCATGTGGGCCTCACGTTCGTGAATACGCGTGCCACTAAAGCTACATCGAAAGCTGCCCGACAACCCAAGTTCGGTCCTCCCGGGCCCCATTTGTAGCCTGTTACCTCCCTACGTGGAGTGGGCAGTAGAAACCATTTCTGTAATTATTGTATAATTATTTCTACCGGGAGTTACTATCTTGGCCGGGATCATCTTCCCCACGCCTGGAGCGTGGAGGTAAACTCGCTTCCACTCTTTATCGCATTTTGCTTATCTCATATATTTTTGAATGCCACTGCATGTGATAGGTTATTAGCCCGTTACATCATTTGTATCACCGCTGCGAGAGTGAGTGAGTGAGCGTCACGTGACTCAATCCGAGTTACGCGAAGAAGCCGTTACCCGAGACTCTTTGCCGGTTTCTCAACCGCGCACGGTCCCATGGCTTCCCTCGCATAGGGGCGATTACAAGCTAGAGTCTGAGGTCGCGTGTCCGTCTCGCATCAGAAGATCTAAGCCAAAGGTAAAATATGGATGTCGACCCAACGGGATGTTGGAGTCAACAAGCCCTGTCTAGACGGTATGTCCGGTACAAGGGTGAAAATAGAGCACTGTTGTTGACCCGACATCATGTTGAAGCCAACCAACCTGGAAGAGACATAAGGTTTGGGCCAGGGCAGAATATAGTTGTTGACTTGGCAGACTGCCGAAGTCAACCAACCTGGCAAAGACGTAAGGTCTAGGCCAAGGAGAGAATATAGAATATGGATGTTGACCCGACGTCGTGTCAGAGTCAACGAACTTGGCAGAGGTATGAGGCCTAAGTCAATGGCATAATATAGGATAGGTGTTGACTCGACGTCCTGTCGAAGCTAACGAACTTGGTCGAGGCGGGAGGCCTGAGCTAAGGGCATAATATAGGATAGGTGTTGACCCGACGTCCTATCAAAGCCAAGGAACTTGGCAAAAGAATAGGCGTGAGGCTTGAGCCAAGGGCATAATATGGAACAGGTGTTGACTCGACGTCCTGTCGAAGCCAACGAACTCGGCAAAGGCGTGAGGCCTAAGCCAAGGGTAGAATATGGGATAGGTGTTTACTCGACATCATGTCGAAGCCAACGAACTTGGCAAATCCGTGAGGCCTAAGTCAAGGGTATAATGTAGGATAGGTGTTGACTCGACGTCTTGTCGAAGCCAATAAACTTGGCAAAGGTGTGAGGCCTAAGTCAAGGGTATAATGTAGGATAGGTGTTGACTCGATGTCTTGTCGAAGCCAATAAACTTGGCAAAGGTGTGAGGCCTAAGCCAAGGGCATGATATATGATATAAATGTTGACCCGACGTCGTTTCGGAGTCAACTGGCCCTGCCCCGATAGAAAGTTGGGCGAGGGTAGACTAGAATGTAGACGTATGAGAGGCCAAGACCCAGAGCTAAATATCGATGTCAATCAGACGAGATGTCGGAGTCACCCAACCTTGCTCAGACGGAAGGTTTAAAATAAGGGTAGAATGTGTAGATGAAGATGTCATCCCGACGTCATGTCGAAGTTGACCAACTTGGTGAAGACGTGAGCTCTAAACCTAGATAGAATATGGACGTTGACTCGTGGAGATGTCAGGGTCAAGAAACCTTGCTCAGATAGAAGGTCTGAGACAAAGTGAAGGAATCTTTTTGTTGGTTTATTTGTTTGGATTGGTTGGGTTCATTGAATTTGTTAAGTTTATTGGATTTAGTGATTTTGTTGAATTTGTTAGATTTATTGGATGAGTTTGTTGAGATTTATTAGGTTTATTGGGTTTATTGATTCATTTGGTTGATTTTGATGGGTTTATTGGGTTTATTGATTTTTATTGATTCCATTGAATTTATTAGTTTTATTGGATTCATCGAGTTCAATGGGTTTATTTAGTTCATTGAGTTTTTTGGGCTTGTTGGGTTTATTGAATTGATTGGGTTTATCGGGGTTTATTTAGTTTATTGAATTTATAGATTCATTGGGTTGATTGATTTTGCTTGATTTGTTGGGTTTATTGAATTTTGTTGGGTTTATTTAGTTGATTTTGGTGGGTTTATTGGGGTTTATTGAATTTTTTTGATTCCATTGAGTTTTTTGGTTTTATTGGATTCATCGAGTTCATTGGGTTTATTTAGTTCATTGAGTTTACTGGGCTTATTGGGTTTATTGAATTTATTCATTCATTGGGTTGATTGATTTTGCATGGTTTATTGGGTTTATTAAATTTGTTGGGTTTATTGGCTCTTCTCTTTTTTTTAGATCATCATTTTCATTTCATTCATTTATTATTTTTTTCAATTTTTTCTATTTTTAATTTTTTTTGTTGGGCTCCCTGGCGTAGGCTCGTCTGTGATGCGGGAGATTTTATCCAGTGGGACGAAGGGTGATTTGAGCTCGGCGAGGGCGGAGCGCCTCATGCCAAGGAAAAGAGGTTTATGGCCCAGTCTAGTGGGGCTAGGGGCAGCTTTGGAGCTTGGCAAGGGCGGAGTGTCTCAGGCCAAGGAAAAGGGTCTTATGAACCCATCCTAGTGGGACAAATGGGGAAATTTTGAGTTTGGCAAGGGCGGAGTGCCTTATGCCAAGGAAAGAGGGTTTTATAGGCTAAGCCCGACGGGATTGATGGGCAGAATTTTGAGCTCGGTAAGGGCGGACTACCTCATGCCAAGGAAAAGGAGATTTTATGAGCCTAGTCTGGTGGGACAAAAGGGGCATTTTAGATTTCGGCGAGAGCAGAGTGTCTTTCGGTGGGCTAGCCCCGTTTGACAGTTGCTTGTTAAGTTGCCCCCTTTCTACCCGGAGTAGCCTATGAGAGACTGTGGATAGTGGGGATAAACCTCCAGTAGAGCAATCTTTATCACGGGGTAGAATATACATGGCAGCAGTTGCGTCGCGTCGGGTCTTTTCATTCGGAGAGGATACCTATCATGGATTTTCCCTGTTCCTCCCTCATTTTGCAGCTAGCCCTGACCTCGGCTGACTCCATTCTTGATTTCATTGGCTTAATTGAAGCTAACAGCGCATCGAGTGGTAGAACAGCATCTCTTCTTTTTATTCTCAGGTTTATTTCTTCTTCTGTTTTTGATGGATGCCCCCAGAACAGAACACCATCTACATCTTTCCTGACACCTTGCATTATTCTATCTGGCACCTTTTCTTCTTCTTCTTTTTTTTGCCTCATTTGCCATTCTTCTCTTTGTTGGAAAGCATCTGCATCCAAGCTACCCGGACACACTAGATATTAGCTTCAGCCAAATCTGTGAGGAGCAACTGAGGCAGTGATGCCGCGCAGGTCAACTCTCTTCAAGACTGGCGTTTGATGAGGGCGTGATGGGTCCACCTTGTATTCGCCCATCTGTAGTTCACCTTTCTTGATCAGGCCTTCAATAACGTCCTTGAACACATAGCAATCCTCAATGGTATGCCCCAACATTTGGTGATAAGGACAGAAGCGTGGATCATCTTTCCCTTCGGAATTGCCCGATTTCTTCGGCTCTAGAAGTACCACTTTACCACATTCACAGGCCCACTCAAAAAGAGCCATAGTCTTATCCTTCGTAAAGGAGTACAGTTTCATCATTTTGCCCCTTAATGAGGGCCCTTATTTTGCCGGATCGACGGAAGAAAGGCTGGCGGCCTCTTTCATTTTCTTCTTCTATTACTTGAAGGCTTCAAAATTTGAGGCGCAAATTTCTTCTTGTGATGGATGTTTGCCGGTTAGTTCAATCTCTTAACTCGGGGCTAAAGAAGTCGGGCAAAGCTTTGCCAGAACTGCTTAGACATCGGCCACAATGTCACTTAACTGTTCAAAGGTCGTGCCTTCAATGTCAGTGACCCATCATAGAATTTCTATTATCAAATTTTCTTTACAGATTTGAACAGAGTCCCTGTTGTAGACACGCAAAAATCGACATTACTATGAGTACATCTCATATTATCTCATAATGTCCCAATTTGACTCTCGAATTGACTTTGTTTGAGTTATTTTTCTCACTTTTCTTGGATTTCTTAATTTTTCTACTTTTTTTCTATTTTTCCCTATTTTTTTTTGGATTTTTTAAATATTTTTCTCTATTTTTACGAATTTTTAAAGAATTAGAGGCAAAGGGGGTGAGCGCCATTTCTTTTAAAAAGAAATAATAATAATAATAATAATAATAATAATAATAATAATAATAATAAAAGAAATGGCACCCTTTTAGAAGGGCGCCCTTTTAAAAAAATTAAAAAAAAAAGAAATGACGCCTCTTAAGAGGGCGCCCATTTAAATTGGGGTTGTTTTTACGTTATATTCCGTCAACTAATTCAGGGCCTATTTCAGGGGTGTTTTGGTGGCCTTCTGGGTTTCAGAAAAATATGAAAAATAGGAATTGGAGTTAGCACGGTCAGACGCCCATCCACCAAAATAATAATAATAATAATAAGAAATAAGAAATGGCATTCGAATCCTCAAAATGGCAATTTCTGAAATAGCGCCCATCACCTGGGCGCCCTTTCAAATTGACGCCCAGAGGGTGGGCGCCCTTTCATTTTTGGCTTTTTTTTCCATTTTTGACTCCGCGACACTCCAGAAAGTCGTTATTTAAAATAACGACCACCTGAGTGATCGCCCCTTTCTTCCGCCCCTTTCTTCCACCTTTCCGAACTGCACCGAAACCCCTTTCTTCCTCCCCTTTGAGCCCCTTTTCACTTCGAAAAGGACTCTAATGACTTTCCAGAACTGGGGAGGATTATTTTCAGTATTTGTCTCCTACTAAAATCAATTTTTCCTAATCTTTCTCAGATTAAGAACCCACGTATCTCTTCCGTATAAATAGCTCCCTGCGGCTCTTGCTCAGGAGGCTAATTTTCAATAGCAGGGGGAGGTGCTGCCCGATTGTCGGCCGGAAGGAGGGAGCTCTCTACGCACAAAGTTTCATCTATCTGAGTCTTCCTCTCGAACACTCAAATCCAAAGGAGAACATTCCCAGGCTCCCCTTTATTCCTTCTCTATTCCCTGTTGCTTGTTTTTCTTTATCTGCATTAGTTGCATGCACGCATCATATTCCCGTTAAGCCTTCTTTCTCAATCGCGTTGAGAACCCTCCACCAGTGCAACACTTGCACTTAATTTATTTTTATATCATTCATCATATCTCCCACCCTTCGCATAGGGGTTTAAGGGGCGACACCCCCATCAGGTGTGTTCATTGACATGTTTTCACGTATATATATATATATATATTCATTTGGGAATTTGATACTACACCTTGGTTCTAATTCCCATTTTCTTGGTTGGTGTTTGTATTTCTTGCAAGGGTAATCTAAAGAGGAACTCTCTCCATCGGCCGGCCGACAAGAAGAGAAGGAAGTCGACTCATAATCTCCCCACTCTTTAAGGTATTCCGCGATCCCTCCTTATTATTCTTATTATATCTTTTGAGGCCTGCGTCCTCTGGCGATCACCTTTCCCCTTAGCATCTCACGCATGCTCCCATCTCCTTTTCCACCATTCTTTTCTCCATAAAGTTTGCGTTATTCTTTCTTTTTTTTATTTTCTAAGTGAATTTTAAATAGATCTACAAACTGGCGATCACAGTGGGACTTCCTTGTGTTTTTCTTCAGATTACCCTTTTCCATTGGGCCCCCACGTGTGCCATCTCCCTTCTTGCACCCACGGTGCAACCCCATTAGTGCTCCACGTAGCACTCTTTTCATCCTATTTTTATCCTTTTGTGCATCACGGGTATAGGCACCAATGTGAGTGATCAATTTGATAGATTCTATTTAAGTTTCCGCTTTTGTTATACTATTAACCAAACAAAAAAAAATGGTGTCCACCACTGTGGACACTCATTGAATGAGCGCCCACCAAAGCAGAGGCTAATTCCTTGTGAGCGCTCAATTATGGCATACTGTTGTTGACACCTGAAATATAGTCAAGGGTAAAGATGAAATCGAAGAGAAGATGAAATCAGACATGAAGATCCCAGGAATTCCTGCAAAGCTAGAACTACAGAAGAGTCGTCACTGAAGCTACCACCCAGCCGAAGCCCTTCCCGGCCAAGCCGATGTCCGGTATTGTCATCACTCAGATGGCAGTACTGATGAAGAATTGCAGTCTGTTGACTGATGAAAATCTCCAGAAATATGCTGATAAGACTATGTCAACCCATCAACTGAAAGGACCTTCATCTGTTCCGACAGATTCGAAGGACTAATGAAGAGGCAGATTAGGCGCCCCAGAAGCCTAGTGATTAAAAAAATTAAAGCAATAAGAAAGGGGCCTAAATGGGCCATGGCGCCGAGAGCTCTTCACCACGGCCCAAAGCATGGCGCCGAGAAGCCTTTGCGTCAGGAAGCAAGGGGGCGGGCCGGGAACCTGAGGTATGCGCGCCAAGGCAACCCTGCCGAGAAGGGGGGTGCTATGCCTATAAAAGCCTCATTTCCTCCATATCGACGGGGGCCGGGAGAGAAGCACCAGAAGGGATCGGAGGGGAGGATAGAACAGAGCAAGAAAAGAGAGAGAGAGCCTCCTCTGCTGAGAAAAGAAAGAAGAAGAGAAAGAAGGAGAGGAAGCTCCAGGTGGGCAACCGGGGAGGGAGAGGAGTCAATGCTCCGCCCTCCCCCATGGTTTTATTTTCTTCTTCATGTAATCCTGCCGAGTTTATCTCGATTTTCTTTTGGATGTAACCGGGATATCCCGATGTATATTCATCTCCCTTTCCCTCATTCCCTCCGTGTGATTGGTGTGAGTTCTGGGGTGATCCAATGAAATGAAATGCTCCAATGGCCCATTTGGGCGCTGGGTGATTGAAGTATCTGCCAGCTATCTCTCCGTCTGCTGCTATTTCTTTCCCTTATATGTTTTTATTTTAAGCTCAACTGAAGAGCGCCTGATTCTCTGGTGGGTCTTCAGGCTCAGTTGTCTTCAGTAGAATAAATGTAGCTCTAGATGAACCGATGTCCCTCGCAGTCTTCGTCGTTTGCATAAAGCCTCCCAGGCTTGCCCCAGGGCCAGAGACAGACCATCTCTTGGCTTCTGGGGCAGCCTGCTACCGATATCGGCAATAACTCCGACGGCCTGCTCGAGATCCCCTTTCCACGTGAATAAGTAAGCTGCTTCAATAAATTGATACCGAGGGTTTCTAATCCAATTCCAGTACGGACAATTCCATCAGGATCGTCCCTGGGGCCAGAGATGGCCATCTCTTGGCTCCCAGGCGACCAAAGATGCCAGCAGATAATCCCCTGAGGGTCCATAGTACATGACGACTCAAAACCCCCTCCAGTAATTGGTTTCTTCGATTCCCTTCGAACCCAGCCCATCCTTGATGAATTAAACCCATGTCCATGCAAATCCAAGCGACTGGCAGGTCTGGAATCCCCAAAACTCCCTCTGAAATCTCATGAAACCCCTAAACAGAGTATCGTTGTGAGCTCTGAAAACCCCCGACCCTTCAACCTTCCCGGCGTGCAAATTTCCCCGCCGAAAGCCAAGCCGCCGAGAGGCCTCCCTTTTCTTCCCCTCCAGCTAAACGACAAAACCCCTGGTCTTGTGCTCTGGCCATTAAGCCCCCTTCCAATATATCCTTCCCGGCGGCAAGTTCCCGGCGCGGCGACGAGCGCGCCGGGAAGCCTTGCGCCGAGACCCCCTTTTGTTCAAAGAATCCCACGCCGAGAGTTCCCCTTGGCCAATAGAAAAGCATGCCGAGAGCTTCTCCTTTGGCCAATAGAAAACCATGCCGAGAGATTCTCCTTTGGCCAATAGAATCCCATGCTGAGAGCCCCTCCTCTGTCTACCCCTTTGGCCTCTTCGTCCACTTATCCTGGGGCGTTCGTGAGTCGTCATATGTACCCCAGGAGATAAATTAACTGGGGATTGACCTCCCCTACATTTTTGAGGTCCCTAACTGGAATCACATGCAACCCCGTGGGTCTGACGAACCCTGTCTCTACATGAGTTCCGTCAGTCTCCGAGAAGGGGAATAGTGACCGATGCCAGAGACATGGATAGTCTCTTCGAGCCTTAGTGCTCACTCTTTTTCCGGCTTTCATCCCGGCACTCCGTGGATGTCAGCCTATACCGCTCTCTGGCAAATGCTCGGTCCAGGGGAGGTGCTGCCAAAATTCTCTCAGGAAGATGAAAGTCGACATCAGGTTGTCCCCCGGGCTCTGCATGATAATGGTGACAGGGTTTCCCTCGACCCTAGTCTTCCTAAATCCCTCTTCTATCTTGATACTCCTGTAAAGCCCAAATCTAATCCAGCTCAGATTTGATGAACTGATCCACTTTGACTTCACAGAATCTATCTGGCTTGTCCTGAATCGCCAAGAAACCCAAAACAGAGCCTCCGGAACCCCTTTCGGGTCCTCACGGCGCTAGAACACCAACGCTCTCTCGGCGCCATGGCTCCCGGCGCGGCCCTGAGCGCGCCGGGAACCCTCACGCCGAGAACCCCCCCTTGGCCCTCTTGTCAGCGCGCCGAGAGCTCCCCCTCCTCTTCAGCCATGCCGAGACCCCCTATTCCTCACGCCGATAAGCCTTCTCGGAAGCGCGCCGGGAACCTCCTCCACCATCTCCCCTTCGCGCCGAGAAGCTCTCTAGTTGGCGCGCCGGGAACCCTGGCCATTTTGCCTTCGCGCCGGGAACCTATGTACACTTGAACTGCATTGATAGCCTACCCCAAATTTTATTACTGGGCCTTCAATCCAAATTTTGTTCTGGGGGCTCCGCCCCCGGAAACCCCCGTAAGGGGCGCTGCCCCCTTGACCCCCGCGACCTGACCGGGCAGGTCGATCCCCGCGACCTGACCGCGCAGGTCGATCCGCGTGCGAGGGCGCAACATTG
Organism: Amorphophallus konjac; assembly: GCA_022559845.1. Taxonomy (NCBI): domain Eukaryota; kingdom Viridiplantae; phylum Streptophyta; class Magnoliopsida; order Alismatales; family Araceae; genus Amorphophallus; species Amorphophallus konjac. The sequence goes on from CM040122.1 coordinate 150,083,478, forward strand.
AGCGTTCGCTCGCTTTCCGTCGTCCCGCATCGGGTTCATGAATAACCCCTTTAGCTCGGGAGGGCTCTGCCACTGCATGAGTTCCACCAGCTTCTACAAGGAATATCAAACATTGCCCCATGGCAGATATGCGGTTCGGGAAGTTCAACACTTCTCTCTCTCGGCTTTCATCCCGGCACTCCGTGGGTGATAGCCTATTTCCCCCTGGACATAATCCAGATTAAGGGGAAATGCTGTCGAAATACTGATCAATGCTTTAAACCTCCATCATGGCCACGGCTCAGTCTCTGAACCGCTGACTTAATGATATCGTCTCTGAGCCGCTAGCTTGACGATACCGTCTGTTTCTACAGCTGATGTTTTTATCTTGCCCGCCTTCCTGGCTCTGGTATGAAGTTCCATTTTGCGCACATGAATACATGTTTGCCTCTCGAGGCCTCCTATTTTGGCGTTTAATCAAGGGTTGTCCTTCCTTGGAAGGGTGTAATTAACGTCATAGCCTTTATGGTATGACGGACTTCTGGTCCCGACTCGGACCTCACAATCGACTGACCAAGTCAAATCGAGCGCACAATGAAATCGTCACACATGTGACTGGCAAGCCAATAAATCAAAAATCCAAATAAATAATATAAATAAATAATATAATGAAATAAGATAAAATCCGTGTCCACAAGTCTGGCACGCCCGGTGGGACTGAGTCTCCCTTCATCTCTACGTCAAAATAGGAGGCCTCGAGAGGCCCCTCTTAAATTCTAACTGTGCGCTAATCCTATTACCAGGAATTAAAATGATGAGTGGACTCGCCTCCCTCCGCTGCGGCCGGCTGGTCGTTGATGCTCATGTTCGCGAAGGCTACTTCGCGGTGCCCACGATGTTCGGGTCTATGCCCCCTACTGTCGGGTTGCCCAACTGCTTGGGCCTCGTCTTCATCGACCTACTAGAGGTTGCTGACAAAGAACAAGGCACTGCTGCAGGTGCCCCGATGAAAACTATTGATGAGAAGGGAAGCTCACCAGAAAAGACAGCCTCGATAGTCGTCGCCTGCTTCGTCCACCATATCCAAAGGAGAGACACGGTCCCCGCTGTTGCCCTAAAAGGGAGAAGAGGTAACCGGAGGAGCCGGTATGCTGCTGCAAGCCGTCGTCTTTCAAACTCTAGAAAGATGATGATGACCGGAGATGTTAGGGTGAACCTCGATGGTCTCTCCCAAAGACATTCGTCCGGACAGGGTTGCCCCGACCGTCCAGACTGACAACAATGTCCAAATTTTGGCCACTAAGACGGCCAACTGGAAACTGATGAGATGAAGCCGCTAGCTCCCAAGCCAGCAAGATATAGACATATATGGAGGCCGAAGAAGATACAGAGCTGGATTCCGGCTCAAGAGCAAGGTGCCACTGCTATCCACCCTGAAGCCAAAGCCAGGAGATGGAAGAAAGAAGAGAAGATGTTGCTGCCATTCACCCCGGAACTGGGGGCAGAGGAAAAGAAGATGCTACTGTCATTCGCCCCAGGACTGGGGGCAGGAGATGAGAAGAAAGAAGAAAATGCTACTGTCATCCACCTCAGGACTGGGGGCAGGAGATGGGAAGAAAGAAAAGAAAATACTACTGTCATTCACCCCAGGGCTGGGGGCAAAGGAAAAGAAAATGCTACTATCATTCACCCCAGGGCTGGGGGTAGAAGGAGAGAAGATACTATTGCCATCCGTCACAAAGGGGGGAACAATATATACTGCCCAAAGGAAGAACAAAGAAGAATGGAAGATCCAGCCTGTGCTGCTATTCCAAAGAGACCGAAGGCCTGCGCCAGATGGGCTGATATCTTCAAATATTCCAAGTCGAAGCATTTGGCTTCCCAAATTTCAAGGTTGGTTTATCAGCCAAAGATCAAAGAGAGGCTGCTGCCCCGATCAAATCTACAAAGGGATAACCAAGAAGAAATGAACCAGGTGGTTCAAGACTACTTCCACTGTCTAGGGGATTCCTCCCTAGGGCAGCAAAGATTGTCTCGTGCTTTGGGCACCCTACATGAAAAAGAAGAAGAAGCTTTACAAGAAGCAATGTTCGGGGTCTCCTCTTCTGGCTCCGATGATTATGAAGAAAGGTCACAAGGCCATATACAAGAGAGACAGCCCCAAAAGGGAAGAAGCAGAAGAAAGGATTTCAGTCTTCGACCGCCTCACATAATCCGAGTCAGGTCAGGAGGAAAGTCCGCAGCCAGAAATGAAAGATACAGGTTTTTACCTACAATATGGCTAGTGTCGCCAAGAAATATAACACATTGCCAGACCAGCCTGAAGAGCTGATTGAATTGGCACACCGGCTGGGTGCTGTCACAAGAAAAAGCCGAGCAGCAAAAGAAAAGATAATGGCTGCCGATGAAGCCCGAAGAGTCACGATAATGACAGTCAATGTAGTGACTGAAGAAAAAGAAGACAACCCTCTGGGTGTTTCCACTGAAGAAATATTGGGAGGAGCACAGATCCCGACAACCCTGGATCCCATGATCCAGATGATGTTCAAAAGATATCAGCAGGAGATTGACTCCCTCAGAAAATAGCTGAATGAACGAAATAAGCAAATGACAGTCTCCAAGCATGCTGAGCCAGCTGGACAGACTTCCAGCTCGATAGGGGTGGCCTCTCCGGTCCATCCTGCTCAGACTAACAAAGGCAAGGCGCCGAGTCAACCTTCTCTACAGCAAGCGGCAGCTCAGCCCTCTGCGTCTCAAACGCAGCCTGCCATGCCTGCTCTGCATGCAACAATTATGATAACCCCCTTCAGCCGACAGCGGGCACACTTCTTCCCGGAGCCCATACATCCGGATGTGGCTGGCAAGCTGATGAGAAAAAATTATTGAAATGAAGCTATCCGAAAGGACCAGGGATTCCAGTACCCATGATGTTTATAAGGTACCATATCCTGCCCATTATGCTACTAAGAAACTACCACCAGGCTTCAGCCAGCCGCCGAAATTTAAAATATTCAATGGCCAAGGCTCTCCCAAAGAGCATATAGCCTACTATACAACAATTATGGGCGACCTTTCGTCTGATGAAGCCTGCCTCCTGAAGTTCTTCGGCTCGTCCCTTACAAGGTTAGCCTTTGAATGGTACTCTGGCCCACCGACTGGGTCAGTGGCTGACTGGCCCGATATGCAGCGGAAGTTCTAGGGCAGATTCCATATTACAGAAAGATAAATTACAGTAGCCGAACTGTATGCAACCAGGCAGAAGCAAGATGAGACCGCTCTGGATTATATAGAAAGAGGGAGGGATCTCCCCATGAGATGCAGGCAGCCTCCGCATCAAGAGGACACCGTCCTGATTTGAAAGCAGAATCTTCGGCGGGAAACTCTCGAAAGAATGATTAGAATGGAGATACGGTCATTCGACCGACTGAACAACGCTGCAGTGGAGGTCGAGGCCTTCCTCTCTAGTGGTTCTTCAACTGCTACTACTATATGCCACAAAGCTAGATCAGCTGATAAATGGCCCATGCCTACAGAAGTTGATACAGTAGACTTCAAGACATTTCAGCAACATAATAATAATAAAAGAAAAAAGGAGGTTGCCCACCCTCCTCCCACCAGGCCGGCTGATCAGAAGGATGCCCCCGCTCTACGAGCCAGGATGAGCAAGCCTTATTCCTTTCCTAAGGAAAAGACTCGGCTCCTGTTTGAATGGGCCGCCCAATTTGACAGAATTGTCCTTCCAGATCCAAAGAGACCTGATGATGCCAGAAGAAAAGATAACTCCCGCTTCTGCCCATATCACCAGGCGTGGGGTCACCCCACTGAAAATTGTTATATATATTCAAAGCTGTTATTGAAAGAATGATTAAGAAAAGGGAATGACAGCCGGGTGAATACAAAGTGGACCCGCCACGCCCGCATGAGCTGCCTGAGCTAAAAAGAGCAGCCAATGTGATATCCCTATACCGGCAGTTGCCTAAAGTGACGTCAAAAGCCTGTGCAGAAAGCACCGATGGACCCATCCTGCGGGAGCATGTCAAATCCCCAGGCCTGATGAAGAAAATGAAAAGTGAATCACAAGTGCCGGATGTGCTAGATGACCCCTTAGGGGTACAGATGCCGACTGCCAAAAGAAAGGAAAAGCAGATACGAAGAAATATGAGGAGGGACAAAGTCTTCTCCTGTAAACATGCTGTCAGTCTCGCTCGGCAATGGCCAGACTCTCAGAAAAGATGACGAAGAGATATGCTCCGCACCGGTAAGGTCAGGGCAAGCCAAAGCTTTAGTCTCCCGTCATGATGATAAAACCAGGGAGAAGCATGGGCACCTCCCGCCACCAAAAGAAGAAGCATGCTACCCCACTCCTCCTCCATATGGAGACATAAGGGCAAAGATGTCAATCTCTGAAAACCAAGGCTCGTCTAGCGTCTTTAATAAAACACCGCCAGTCCCTCCTGGGGTCAGGATAGGGGGCAACATTCTTGGCCTTGCCATGATGACAGAATTATATGAAAAATTGCAAGAAGTTGAATTGCTGCAGAGCAAGCTAAATGAAACGGGTTCCCATACACCTGGTCTGCACTCAAATCCACCAATTCTGGCGGTGACAGGTGGGCCCGAAATAGAACAGATGAGGGAAATGAAACCTGCCGAGGAAGAAATTACTAAGGCAGAACTGTATGAGACTAAACAAGGGGCTGATGAACCTACTCTGGATTATATCCGCAGATGAAAGGACCTTTCTGCCAGATGCCAACACCCGCCAAACCAAGAGGGGGCTGTCCAGATATGCAAGCGCAACCTGAAGATAGAAATATTAACAAGGTTGATTGGCATCGAAGTCAAGTCCTTTGATCTCCCGAATGAGATTGTGGCTGATATTGAGGCCTTTGTGACAAAATATTGTCCGGCCGCTACCTCCCTAAGTCAAAAGAACAAGCCTGCCAGTGAACAACTGATGCGTAAATATATTCACTTTGCCAATTTTCAAAGCTTTCGAGAAACGAAGGAAGAAAGCAAAGAAGGCAGCTATCTCTTCGTCGGCAAAGACTGGCGAGCTAGGCCATTCCCTAAGAAGCAAAATGACTAAACCCTACTCCTTTCCTAAGGAAAAGACTCGGGCGCTGTTCGAGTGGGTCACCCACTACAACAAGGATACATTCCCGGCCCCAAAGAAGCCCGGTGATGCTACAAGAATATGACACCCCGCTCTGGTGTAGATGTATGCCAAAAAAAAAAGGGGAAGAGAAGAAAGAAAAGAAAAAGTGATGATGATGAAAGGATGCCAATGATACCCCTTCCTAGGGGCAGATGTACACATAAAAGATTTTTTTTAAAAAAAAATGAATGATGAGGGATGCAGATGGTGCCTCGTTCTGGGGGCAGATGTATTAACAAAAAAAAGAGATGGTGAAAGATATGATGATACCCCATCCCGGGGGCATGTGTGAAGAAAAAAATGATGATAAAAAAATGGTGAAATAACAAATATAGAGGGTACTCCCATTCGAGGGGTGATGCACATCAAAAAAAAAAAGAAATGAGAAAGATGATGAAATGATGGAAGATACAGATGATACCCCATTTTAAGGAGGGGGATGCATATCAAAAAAAAAAGAAAAAAAATAGGAAGAAAAATGATGATTATGAGATGATGGAAGTTCTAAATGGTACCCCATTCTGAGGGCAGATGTATGCCAAACAATGAGAAATATTGATGGTACCCCATTCCGGGGGCAGATGTATGCCAAACAATGAGAAGTATTGATGGTATTCCATTCTTGGGACAAATGTATGCCAAGAGAATGATGGAAGACCCATGTGGTTCCCCATTCTAGGGGTAAATGTATGAAATGCCAATGGCGGCATGCATGGCCGTTGCTGGATATGTTCACCCCTTTAAGAGGGCAATGATCACTTATGGGAATGATGAATAAAATTGGAGCATTGACCTTTCAAGGACCATCCGCTCGCAGACTCTTACACTGCACGTCTGCTGCTGATGTCAGGGACTATCCAAATGATGAAACCCCAAATGACAATGAACAATAAAGGATGGATCAATGAAGAATGATGGAAGTTCGCCTAACCACCGGCGTTCAGGCCGATAGATGCCCGATGAGCCTCTGGAGTGCCAGAGATGTCTAACCTTCGGCATTCGACAGGATAGATGTTCCAAAACATCAATCGCCAGCATGCCAACCAAAAGAAGTCAAAACTCTAGCTGTCGGCACCCAAGTAGACATGCGTCAGATGTTCAGCTGATCGGAGCCCAAGCCGACAGATGTTCTGCTAACCAAGGCTCAGGTCAACAGATGTTAAATACTCAGGCGACGATGTTCGTGCTGACAAATGATTCAACAAGTATTCAAAGGGGGTAGATATCCCACCATCGGCATCTCAGTCGACATATGTCAAGCATTCAGCCATCGGCACCCTGGCCGATAGATGCCCGATGACCCTCTGGAGTGCCAGAGATGTCTAGCCATCAGCATTCGATATGACAGATGCTCATAAATTTGCCAGTATGGCCAGCTAAGAGAACTCAAAATTCTAGCTATGTGAGCTCAGGCAAATAGATATTCTACCATCGGCACTCAAGCCGACCAATGTGCAAAGATTGCCAAAGAAAAGTCAACAGAATCAGTGATATACAAAGATGTAGATATCCAGCTGATCAGAGCCACATTAAACGATGAGACTCACATTCCCAGCAAACGGCTTCGGGCCTGAGCTGCCATCCATAAATCAATTCAGACCTTTCGTCTGGATAGATTATGAAACTCTATTCCTTTGCGTTAATGTTAAACCCCACATTAACGATGAAACTCACATTTCCAGCAAACGGCTTTGGGCCCGAGCTGCCATCCATAAATCAATTCAGACCTTTCGTCTGGATAGATCATGAAACCCTATTCCTTTGCGTTTATGCCAAACCCCAACATTGACGATGAAGCATACATTCCCAGCAAACAACCCTTTCTTGGTCTAGCGGCACTCCGCCCTAATCGAGCTACCTTTTCTTTGGTCTAGTGGCACTCCGCCCTTGCCAAGCTATCGCTTCCTTGGTCTAGCGACACTCCGCCCTAGCCAAGCTATCTTTTCCTTGGTCTAGCAGCACTCTGCCCTAGCCAAGCTACCTTTTCCTTGGTCTAGCGTCACCCCGCCCTAGCCGAGCTATCTCCTCCTTGGTCTAGCGGCGCTCCGCCCTAACCAAGCTACCCTTCTCCTTGGTCTAGCGGCGCTCCGCCCTAACCAAGCTACCCTTCTCCTTGGTCTAGTGGCCCTCCGCCCTAGCCGAGCTACCTCTTCCTTGGTCTAGTGGCACTCCATCCTAGCCAAGCTGTCCCTTATCTTCGCCTGAGGCACTCCACCCTCGTCGAGCTACGAGACTCTGCCCATCAAGCCTCGCCGGGCTAGGCCCATAAACCTTTTCCCTCTTGCTCAAGGCACCCTGCCTTAGACGAGCTCTCAAATGTTAATCCCAAGCCCCACCGGCACTATAACAGCATAGTCAAATCCGTCAATAGTCCCGCCGGACAACACAGCCGGCTATCCTGGCTCTTACAGCCTGCTATTCTGGCTCTTACAGCTTGCTATTCTGGCTCTTATAGCCTGCTACCTCCGGCTCCCGTAGCCTGCTACCTCTGGCTTCTACAGCCTACTGTCCTGGCTCTTATAGCCTGTTACCTCTGGCTCTCGTTGCCCGCCATTCCTGGCTCTCGCAGCCTGCTATCCTGGCTCCTATAGCCTGCTACCTCTGGCTCCCGTAGCCTGCTATCCTGTCTCTTATAGCCTGCTACCTCCGGCTCCCATAGCCTGCTACCTCTGGCTTCTACAGCCTGCTGTCCTGGCTCTTATAGCCTGTTACCTCTGGCTCTTGTAGCCCGCCATTCCTGGCTCTCGCAGCCTGCTATCCTGGCCCCTATAGCCTGCTACCTCTGGCTCCCGTAGCCTGCTATCCTGGCTCTTATAGCCTGCTACCTCAGGCTTATTTAACCTGCTACCCTGGCCCCCACGGCCTGCTATCATCACTTTCCTGGATCCTATTACCTCGGCCTTTATGGCTTGCTACCCTGCTATACCGACTTTTACGGTCTATTAACCTGCTACCTTGGCTTGCGCAGCCCGCTATCTCACCATCTCCGGGTCCTTGCGACCTGCTATTCTATTATCTTTCACTATCCATGAAATTCTCGGCCTTGGCATGCCGTCAAAAACCCGCTCACCTTTTCGGCGAATGGCTTTAGGCCCGAGCTGCTACATACCAACATCAGTCCAGACCTCCCGTCTAGGTCAGGTGCATGCATGGGTTGTCTTCGAGAGTCCGTCGAGGCAACATCAATTATGGATTGCTTCCAAGTCTGACATCCTACCAGGATCCGATATCCTATCTTCTGGCCTCTGACGTCCAGTCAAAGCCAGCTATCCTTGTTTGCGAGCGCAACGCCCTATCATATATTTAAAGTATCTCATTTTTCGGCTCGGCCGTCTCGGCCAAAGCCGCTATTACAATTCTTCGGCTATCTCTGCTTTCGATTAAGCCGTTCTGGCCAAATCCGCCATCACAACTTGTCAGTCATCTAGTCTTTCGGCTTCGCCATTTCGGCCGAAGCTGCTATCATGATTTTCAAACTACTCTATCTGTCAGCTTAGCCATTCCGGCCAAAGCTGCTATCATAATTTTTGACCATTCTATCTTTCGGCTTAGCCATTCCGGCCAAGGCTGCTATTACAACTTCCAACTGCTTCATCCCTCGGCTTAGCCACTTTAGGCCAAAGCCTGCTGTCTCTAGCTCCCGTGGCCTGCTATTCCTCGCTTCTATAGCTTGCTATCCTGGCTTTTGTAGCCTGCTATCTCTGGTTCCCATAGCCTGCTATTCCTGAATTCTATAGCCTGCTAGCCTGGCTCTCGTGGCTTGCTATTCCTGGCTTCTACAGCCTACTATTCTGGCTCTTGTAGCCTGCTATCTCTAGCTCTCGTAGACTATCATTCTTGGCTTCCACAGCCTGCTGTCCTGGCTTTTGTAGCCTGCTATCTCTGGTTCTCGTAGCCTGCTACTCCTAGCTTCCACAGCCTGCTGTCCTGGCTTTTGTAGCCTGCTATCTCTGGTTCTCGTAGCCTGCTACTCTTGGCTTCTACAGTCTACTGTCCTGGCTTTTGTAGCCTGCTGTCTCTGGCTCTCGTAGTCTGCTATTCCTGGCTTCTACAGCTTTCTATCCTGGCTCTTATAGCTTGCTGTCTCTGGCCCTCGTAGTCTGCTATCATCTCATCCACACCCTTTCTTGGTCTAGTGGCACTCCGCCCTAGTCGAGCTACCCTTTCTTGGTCTAGTGGCGCTCCGCCCTAGCCAAGCTACTCTCATTCTTGGTCTAGCGGCACTCCGCCCTAGCCAAGCTACCCTCATTCTTGGTCTAGCGGCACTCCGCCCTAGTCGAGCTACCCTTTCTTGGTCTAGTGGCGCTCTGCCCTAGCCGAACTACTCTCATTCTCGGTCTAGTGGCACTCCGCCCTAGCCAAGCTACCCTCATTCTTGGTCTAGCGGCACTCCGCCCTAGTCGAGCTACCCTTTCTTGGTCTAGTGGCGCTCCGCCCTAGCCGAGCTACTCTCATTCTCGATCTAGTGGCACTCCGCCCTAGCCAAGCTACCCTCATTCTTGGTCTAGCAGCACTCCGCCCTAGTCGAGCTACCCTTTCTTGGTCTAGTGGCGCTCCGCCCTAGCTGAGCTACTCTCATTCTCGGTCTAGTGGCACTCCGCCCTAGCCAAGCTACCCTCATTCTTGGTCTAGCGGCGCTCCGCCCAAGCCGAGCTACCCCATTCTTGGTCTAGTGGCACTCCGCCCTAGCCAAGCTACCCTCTTCTTGGTCTAGCGGCACTCCGCCCTAGCCAAGCTACCCCCATTCTTGGTCTAGTGGCACTCCGCCCTAGCCAAGCTACCCTCTTCTTGGTCTAGCGGCACTCCGCCCTAGCCAAGCTACCCTCATTCTTGGTCTAGCGGCACTCCGCCCTAGCCGAGCTACCCTCATTCTTGGTCTAGCGGCACTCCGCCCTAGCCGAGCTACCCTTTCTTGGTCTAGCGGCACTCCGCCCTAGCCGAGCTACCCTTTTTTGGTCTAGCGGCACTCCGCCCTAGTCGAGCTACCCCATTCTTGGTCTAGCGGCACTCCGCCCTAGCCAAGTTACCCTCTTCTTGGTCCAGCGGCACCCCGCCCTAGCCGAGCCACCCTCATTCTTGGTCTAGCGGCATTCCGCCCTAGCCGAACTACCCTCATCCTTGGTCTAGCGGCACTTCGCCCCAGCCGAGCTACCCTTTCTTGGTCTAGTGGCACTCCGCCCTAACCAAGCCACTCCTTATCACGGATTAATGGCATTCCAATCTATCACCCTCTAAAAGAAAAAAAATGAGAAAAGAAAAATGGGGTTAAAAATAGAGATACCCCGCCGGTCTTGTTCAGGCTTTCTAAGCAAGGGCAAAAATGGCTAAAACCCAGCTGTGGTGAAAACCCGAAAGGGCATTGCAGGCAAAATCGGGTACCCCACCACGTGAAAACCCGAAAAGGCGCGTGGGCAAAAGCAAGAGGGGGCTGGCTCCGGTGAAAACCCGAAAGGGCACTTGGGTCAGTAATGTGGTAATCCCAAAGAAAGCCTCACCTCCCGCCATAAAACTCCTCGTCAATCGACCGGCGCCTTGCCCAATCGACGATTAGACCCACTCAGTATAGGCCCTACGTCTATCCTGATAAAAGTCCTCATACCTTGTCCCAGGTCCCACCGTGATGAAACCTGCTATTGATTGATTGGCACACTGCCCGATCAGCGGTGAAACCTATCCAGTTTAGACCCTATGTCTATCCTGATGAAACCTATGAAATCCTTGCATTGGTATAAACCCAATACCGATGATGAAATCTGTTGTTGATCGATCGGTACATTGCCCGATCAATGATGAAACCTATCCAGTTTAGACCCTACGTCTATCCTGATGAAACCTATGAAATCCTTGCATTGGTATAAACCCAATACCGATGATGAAACCTGCTGTTGATAGATCGGCACATTGCCCGATCAATGATGAAACCTATCCAGTTTAGACCCTACGTCTATCCTGATGAAACCTATGAAATCCTTACATTGGTATAAACCCAATACCGATGATGAAACCTGCTGTTGATCGATCGGCACATTGCCCGATCAATGATGAAACCTATCCAGTTTAGACCTTATGTCTATCCTGATGGAACCTATAAAATCCTTACGTTGGTATAGACCCAATACCAATGATAAAAGCAGCTACTAATAGGGTGGCCCACCGCCTGAGCAATGCTGAAGCCCGTCCGGGGTAGATTCTCCGTCTGCTCTGATGAAGATGCTACACCCATTCTCAAATCAACCCGGACCTTCCGTCCGGATAGATGATAAAACCTCATCCCTTTACGTTAATGTTAAACCCCACATTAACGATGAAACCTACGTTTCCATCGAGTGGTTTCGTGCTTAAGCTGCTACACACATCCTCGAGCCAATCCGGACCTTCTGTCTGGATGGATGATGAAATCCCATTCCCTTGCGTTGATGGCAACCCCCACATCAACGATACAGCCATGCCCCCGGCGAACGGCTTCATGCCTAAGCCACAAAACACACTCAAGTTGACCCAGGCCTTCTGCCTAGGCAGACGATGAAAACCTTATGTCCCTTGCATTGGTGTCAGCACCCACATCAATGATGATACATACACAAGTTGAGCACATGGCTTAACAATTTACGAAGCTAAAGTCCCAATAAAAAAGAAAAGAAGAGACAAAATGGGGTTAAAAATAGAGATACCCCGCCAGTTTTGTTCAGATACTCTGAACAAGGGCAAAAATAGCCAAAACCCAGCTGTGGTGAAAACCCGAAAGGGCACTGCAGGCAAAATCGGGTACCCCGCCACGTGAAAACCCGAAAGGGCGCGTGGGCAAAAGAAAGAGGGGGCTGGCTCCGGTGAAAACCCGAAAGGGCACTTGGGTCAGTAATGTGGTAATTCAAGAGTTCCATGCCAATCGGCACGCTGCCTTTACCTCCCCTTCATTGATGAGGCCTTCCGTCGGTCATCTGGCTTTATGCCCCACCGATGATAAAGCCTTTCCGGGATAGACCTTACGTTTACCCTGATGAAATCTACATACCCTTTTTTTTTTTAACGTCCCACCGACAATGAAACCCATCACCATTCTAATAGACCCTACCCAGGCTAGACCCTACGTCTATCCTGATGAAACCTGCATATTTCTTGGCAAAGTCCCACCCGCGATAAAGCCTGCTGGAGTAGACTTTACGTCTACCCTGATGAAACTTATGAAATCTTCTTGCGTCGATATAAACCCAATATCGATGATGAAACCAACTGTTGATCGACCGGCACCTTGCCCGATCAATGATGAAACCCTCGCAGTTTAGACCTTTCATCTATTCTGATGAAACTCTCCTTGCGTCGATATAAACCCAATATCGATGATGAAACCAACTGTTGATCGACCGGCACCTTGCCCGATCAATGATGAAACCCTACAGTTTAGACCTTTCGTCTATTCTGATGAAAATTATGAAATTTCCTTGCGTCGATATAAACCCAATATCGATGATGAAACCAACTATTGATCGACCGGCACCTCGCCCGATCAATGATGAAACCCTGCCAGTTTAGACCTTTCGTCTATTCTGATGAAACTTATAAATCCCTTTGCATCGATATAAACCCAATATAGATGATGAAACCAACTGTTGATCGATTGGCACCCTACCCGATCAATGATGAAACCCTGTCCAGTTTAGACCTTTCGTCTATTCTGATGAAACTTCTAAATCCCTTTGCGTCGATATAAACCCAATATCGATGATGAAACCAACTGTTGATCGATTGGCACCCTGCCCGATCAATAATGAAACCCTGTCCAGTTTAGACCTTTCGTCTATTCTGATGAAACTTATAAATCCCTTTGCGTCGATATAAACCCAATATCGATGATGAAACCAATTGTTGATCGATTGGCACCCTGCCCGATCAATGATGAAACCCTGTCCAGTTTAGACCTTTCGTCTATTCTGATGAAACTTATAAATCCCTTTGCATCGATATAAACCCAATATCGATGATGAAACCAACTGTTGATCGATTGGCACCTTGCCCGATCAATGATGAAACCCTGCCAGTGTAAACCTTTCGTCTATTCTGATGAAACTTATGAAACTCTTCTTGCATCGATATAAACTCAATATCAATGATGAAACCAACTATTGATCGATTGGCACCTCGCCCGATCAGCGATGAAACCCTACCGGGATAGACCTTCCGTCTGTCCTGATGAAAACTACGCACCCTTTAATGTCCCACCTGCTATAACCTCTACCCAGTTTAGACCTTTCGTCTATTCTGATGAAACTTAAACTCCTCCTTGCGTCGATATAAACCCAATATCGATGATGAAACCAGCTGTTGATCGACCGGCACCTCGCCCGATCAATGATGAAACCCTGCCAGTTTAGACCTTTCGTCTATTCTGATGAAACTCATGAAACTCTTTTTGCATCGATATAAACCCAACATCGATGATGAAACCAATTGTTGATCGACCGGCACCTCGCCCGATCAATGATGAAACCCTACTGGGATAGACCTCTCATCTACACTCCCGCATGATGCCATGGCCCAAATGCATGTCTTCCGTTAGCCAACAGGCCCAGCAAAGGTAGTCCCGACGGGCACCAACACGCGGTGGAGCGAGTCCCCCATTCTCTCCCTAAGAGGATGGACACTCTCCTGCTGAACACGGGTCATCCGCATAAAGGCTGTTGAGACCACTACTCTTCCATATGAAGGAAATAACAGCACATGATACAAGATGTTCAGCCGATCGGGGCTTCAAGCCGGCAGATACAAGATGTTCATCCAATTGGGGCTCAGAACCGATAGATGCAAGATATACAGCCGATCGGGGCTCAAAACCGATAGATACAAGATGTTCATCCAATCGGGGCTCAGAACTGATAAATGCAAGATATACAGCCGATCGGGGCTCAAAATCGATAGATACAAGATGTACAGCCGATCGGGGCTCAAAACTGACAGATGCAAGATATACAGCCGATCGGGGCTCAAAACTGACAGATGCAAGATATACAGCCGATCGGGGCTCAAAACTGACAGATGCAAGATATACAGCCGATCGGGGCTCAAAACCGATAGATGCAAGATGTACAGCTGATCGGGGATCAAAACCGATAGATGCAAGATGTACAGCCTATCAGGGGCTTCAAGCCGACAGATACGAGATGTTCAGCCAATCGAAGCTTCAAGCCGACAAATGCCAGATGTTCAGCCAATCGGGGCTTAAAGCCGATAGAAGTCAAGTATGCCGTTGATCGGGGCCTAAAACCGACAGATGTCAGATGTGCCAATTGATCAGGGTTCAAGCCAATAGATGTTCAACTGATCAAGGCTCAAGCCAAGAAGATTCCAAGCCAGAAATGAAAAAAATGCCAGATAGTGTCAAGCTGAGAAAGGGTTCAGATGCTGAATGATATGTACACCTGCAGGTACCGTGTCATTTATTCTGCACTCCCGCTACCTGCAAGTGGGGGGCATTTGTTGACACCTGAAATATAGTCAAGGGTAAAGATGAAATCGAAGAGAAGATGAAATCAGACATGAAGATCCCAGGAATTCCTGCAAAGCTAGAACTACAGAAGAGTCGTCACTGAAGCTACCACCCAGCCGAAGCCCTTCCCGGCCAAGCCGATGTCCGGTATTGTCATCACTCAGATGACAGTACTGATGAAGAATTGCAGTCTGTTGACTGATGAAAATCTCTAGAAATCTGCTGATAAGACTATGTCAACCCATCAACTAAAAGGACCTTCATCTGTTCCGACAGATTCGAAGGACTAATGAAGAGGCATATTAGGCGCCCCAGACATCGGCTTGCCCCGTATGAAAGGGGATTGGGTGATGACAGATTTTAAAAAACTTTTAGTTGATGACAATATGAAGAACCTTGGGTATGCCTGGTCCCCTGTAAAATGAACAAGAAGAGCTGGCCGAGATTGCTGGAAGAAAAGATCCGATGACAAGACGGGGCAAAGCTGAGGCTGAGTTATTGCAAACCGCTAAGGGCAAGCAGGTTGCTGATGAAGACATCGATACTGTCACTGCTAGAACAGTGGCATCTGAGCAAGAAGGAGTATTCCCGTCTCCTCCATTTGAGCATGCCTCCGGTACCACACTCGAGGGCATTAGTAATAAAATAGCTATGGACTCTACTGTCCTGATGACGCTGCAAAGGTACTAGCAGGAGATAGAACTGCTGAAAAAATAATTAAATGAAAAGAGCGGGCATGTTATGGTGCCCGAGCAACCGGGGGCACAAGCCGAGTCATCACGAGAAGGTTCTGACCCCGTGGGTGCTCCTTCACCGGCCGTTCTACAAACTGTAGCTCAGAATCGAGCTACTCCCATGTATCATTCTCAGCAACCCCTGCCATTAAGACCAATGCCTCTCCAAATGCAATAGCAGGCTCTATTTTCAGGGCCTTCGCTACCCCAAGCTATAGCTACAGCCACACCACTGACATGGCCCGCCCACCTCTGCCCTTAGCCAGCGGAGCTAGTCATGGTGAACGAGCTGATGGTGGAGCAGATGATTGGAGCAAGGTTAGCAAAGAGGGATGGTGATGATTATGCACCCTTCGGCATATATGAAGTGCCATATCCAGCCCACCATGCTGCCAAAAGATTGCTGCCAGGCGTCAACAAACCCCCAAAATTTGACAAATACAACGGGCAGGGCTCCCCAAAAGAACACACTGCATCCTATATAATAGTCATGGGTGACTTGGCGGTAGATGTGATGACCCAGAGTCCGGATACCGGGTAAACATGATACCACTTGGATCCTGAGAGGCCTCCCAAGAGCGGAAAAGCGCCGAAGGGATAAAAGGTGTATGTAAGTACATTGAACTTCCAGATAAAGCAGTAAATAATTAATTACTATGATCAGGATTACTAAGTTAGCTGAAATAAATTACATTTTCTATTAAACAAATTAAACAACCGAGATAACAGAGTCCAGTCCAACTAAAGTACAGTACAATAGGAAAGAGAATGTACTCTCAAGTCGGGGGAAGCCCGACATTGGCAAAGTTGGCAACTAAGAACCACCGCACTACACCTCCAAAGCACGAGGAAGAACAGCTACACCTGAAAAGTCAGGGGTGAGCCTCGTCTCACTAGCTCAGTAGGTGTCCCGCGTGCGGATCCCCACCACGAAACAAACGCAGTAACAGCAGTGCAACAAAAGCAACTACAAAAGCAGGAACAGGAGTAGGAACAACAAAAGTAAAGAGGAAAGCTGCACTGAACAGAAACCCGGCAGCCGATCAAACCTCGGCCCTCTAAATTACTCCTAATCGGCAAGGACACGGATCCCCAGACACACAGTCGGGAGTCACTAAACCGGTGCAAGGAACTCTGGCTACACAGCTAGGACAACATCACGACACCTCAGTCGTATAGGCTTGTCTACAGAGACAAAAGCCTAACTCAAGCACCTACACATACACGATCTCACTGTCGTGTATGCTACACTGACCTCGGGTAAAGTCAAACACAGAGCTACCCGGCAAGTCACGTCAACCATGATGGAAACCAGTCACGAAAGCCACAATGAAGTCCCGCGATCAATGACACCCAAGGTTCTTCATTTGGGCCGTGGTGATGAAAACCAGTCACGAAAGCCACTTCTGTCCACTTTAGTGATTAAAAAAATTAAAGCAATAAGAAAGGGGCCTAAATGGGCCATGGCGCCGAGAGCTCTTCACCACGGCCCAAAGCATGGCGCCGAGAAGCCTTTGCGTCAGGAAGCAAGGGGGCGCACCGGGAACCTGAGGTATGCGCGCCAAGGCAACCCTGCCAAGAAGGGGGGGTGCTATGCCTATAAAAGCCTCATTTCCTCCATATCGACGGGGGCCGGGAGAGAAGCACCAGAAGGGATCGGAGGGGAGGATAGAACAGAGCAAGAAAAGAGAGAGAGAGCCTCCTCTGCTGAGAAAAGAAAGAAGAAGAGAAAGAAGGAGAGGAAGCTCCAGGTGGGCAGCCGGGGAGGGAGAGGAGTCAATGCTCCGCCCTCCCCCATGGTTTTATTTTCTTCTTCATGTAATCCTGCCGAGTTTATCTCGATTTTCTTTTGGATGTAACCGGGATATCCCGATGTATATTCATCTCCCTTTCCCTCATTCCCTCCGTGTGATTGGTGTGAGTTCTGGGGTGATCCAATGAAATGAAATGCTCCAATGGCCCATTTGGGCGCTGGGTGATTGAAGTATCTGCCAGCTATCTCTCCGTCTGTTGCTATTTCTTTCCCTTATATGTTTTTATTTTAAGCTCAACTGAAGAGCGCCTGATTCTCTGGTGGGTCTTCAGGCTCAGTTGTCTTCAGTAGAATAAATGTAGCTCTAGATGAACCGATGTCCCTCGCAGTCTTCGTCGTTTGCATAAAGCCTCCCAGGCTTGCCCCAGGGCCAGAGACAGACCATCTCTTGGCTTCTGGGGCAGCCTGCTACCGATATCGGCAATAACTCCGACGGCCTGCTCGAGATCCCCTTTCCACGTGAATAAGTAAGCTGCTTCAATAAATTGATACCTAGGGTTTCTAATCCGATTCCAGTACGGACAATTCCATCAGGATCGTCCCTGGGGCCAGAGATGGCCATCTCTTGGCTCCCAGGTGACCAAAGATGCCAGCAGATAATCCCCTGAGGGTCCATAGTACATGACGACTCAAAACCCCCTCCAGTAATTGGTTTCTTCGATTCCCTTCGAACCCAGCCCATCCTTGATGAATTAAACCCATGTCCATGCAAATCCAAGCGACTGGCAGGTCTGGAATCCCCAAAACTCCCTCTGAAATCTCATGAAACCCCTAAACAGAGTATCGTTGTGAGCTCTGAAAACCCCCGACCCTTCAACCTTCCCGGCGTGCAAATTTCCCCGCCGAAAGCCAAGCCGCCGAGAGGCCTCCCTTTTCTTCCCCTCCAGCTAAACGACAAAACCCCTGGTCTTGTGCTCTGGCCATTAAGCCCCCTTCCAATATATCCTTCCCGGCGGCAGGTTCCCGGCGCGGCGACGAGCGCGCCGGGAAGCCTTGCGCCGAGACCCCCTTTTGTTCAAAGAATCCCACGCCGAGAGTTCCCCTTGGCCAATAGAAAAGCATGCCGAGAGCTTCTCCTTTGGCCAATAGAAAACCATGCCGAGAGATTCTCCTTTGGCCAATAGAATCCCATGCTGAGAGCCCCTCCTCTGTCTACCCCTTTGGCCTCTTCGTCCACTTATCCTGGGGCGTTCGTGAGTCGTCATATGTACCCCAGGAGATAAATTAACTGGGGATTGACCTCCCCTACATTTTTGAGGTCCCTAACTGGAATCACATGCAACCCCGTGGGTCTGATGAACCCTGTCTCTACATGAGTTTCATCAGTCTCCGAGAAGGGGAATAGTGACCGATGCCAGAGACATGGATAGTCTCTTCGAGCCTTAGTGCTCACTCTTTTTCCGGCTTTCATCCCGGCACTCCGTGGATGTCAGCCTATACCGCTCTCTGGCAAATGCTCGGTCCAGGGGAGGTGCTGCCAAAATTCTCTCAGGAAGATGAAAGTCGACATCAGGTTGTCCCCCGGGCTCTGCATGACAATGGTGACAGGGTTTCCCTCGACCCTAGTCTTCCTAAATCCCTCTTCTATCCTGATGCTCCTGTAAAGCCCAAATCTAATCCAGCTCAGATTTGATGAACTGATCCACTTTGACTTCACAGAATCTATCTGGCTTGTCCTGAATCGCCAAGAAACCCAAAACAGAGCCTCCGGAACCCCTTTCGGGTCCTCACGGCGCCAAAACACCAACGCTCTCTCGGCACCATGGCTCCCGGCGCGGCCCTGAGCGCGCCGGGAACCCTCACGCCGAGAACCCCCCCTTGGCCCTCTTGTCAGCGCGCCGAGAGCTCCCCCTCCTCTTCAGCCATGCCGAGACCCCCTATTCCTCACGCCGATAAGCCTTCTCGGAAGCGCGCCGGGAACCTCCTCCACCATCTCCCCTTCGCGCCGAGAAGCTCTCTAGTTGGCGCGCCGGGAACCCTGGCCATTTTGCCTTCGCGCCGGGAACCTATGTACACTTGAACTGCATTGATAGCCTACCCCAAATTTTATTACTGGGCCTTCAATCCAAATTTTGTTCTGGGGGCTCCGCCCCCGGAAACCCCCGCAAGGGGCGCTGCCCCCTTGACCCCCGCGACCTGACCGGGCAGGTCGATCCCCGCGACCTGACCGCGCAGGTCGATCCGCGTGCGAGGGTGCAACATTGAGCGTTCGCTCGCTTTCCGTCGTCCCGCATCGGGTTCATGAATAACCCCTTTAGCTCGGGAGGGCTCTGCCACTGCATGAGTTCCACCGGCTTCTACAGGGAATATCAAACATTGCCCCATGGCAGATATGCGGTTTGAGAAGTTCAACACTTCTCTCTCTCGGCTTTCATCCCGGCACTCCGTGGGTGATAGCCTATTTCCCCCTGGACATAATCCAGATTAAGGGGAAATGCTGTCGAAATACTGATCAATGCTTTAAACCTCCATCATGGCCACGGCTCAGTCTCTGAACCGCTGACTTAATGATATCGTCTCTGAGCCGCTAGCTTGACGATACCGTCTGTTTCTACAGCTGATGTTGTTATCTTGCCCGCCTTCCTGGCTCGGGTATGAAGTTCCATTTTGCGCACATGAATACATGTTTGCCTCTCGAGGCCTCCTATTTTGGCGTTTAATCAAGGGTTGTCCTTCCTTGGAAGGGCGTAATTAACGTCATAGCCTTTATGGTATGACGGACTTCTGGTCCCGACTCAGACCTCACAATCGACTGACCAAGTCAGATCGAACGCACAATGAAATCGTCACACATGTGATTGGCACGCCAATAAATCAAAAATCCAAATAAAAAATATAATGAAATAATATAATGAAATAAGATAAAATCCGCGTCCACAACTGTATGCATAGTCATATCCCAAGCATTCTATGTTGCATATCCATTTGCATTCTCTGTTGCATACCATATTCATTTGCATTCATCAGTTGCATATTAGATACAACTCATTGCTACATTTCCTGTTATAATTGTTGCATATCTAGTATTTCATGTTACACAGGTTGCACCATCATATTCATATTCAGGGATTTCCTTGTTGCATTTGTGGCATATCACGTTTTTACATTTTCCTTGTTGGTTTGCACGGTCTATTGTATATTATTGTTCATGTCTTGCTTGCATTTGCATTTGTTCATCTATTTGCATTAGTCTATTCTGTCTTCATTTGTTCATTGCATCTCACAGATCATATTGCATCCACTGTTTACCTATTGGTATTAGTGCATTTTCATTTTTGTTCTGTTTTTGTTTTCCCTCTTCATCATATTTACATCATCTTATCCTGTGTGATTCTTTTTCTTCTTTTCGCATTAGCACTTGCATCGGTTTGGGAGACCTCCTCTCCCTACACTTTTAGGAGACCATACCCCTTTCTTGGTAAAGGAACGACCCTCCGTTGACCACTCCGTCTCATTGGACCGGGAATTCTTAAACCAAGGCCTCCATAAGCCCCCGCACCTGTGGATTCCCTCACGGATGTCGGACATGTTGTACCTTTGAAGTCCCCGGGTTTGGTTGGCCTATGCAAGGTGAGAATCAACCTAGTTGGTATTGGAGCAAAACTTTTATTAAAATTAAGTTCATGACCTTGTGTGGATCACGTCAACTTTGATAAAAAATCACTGTATTCACCAAGGTTCAACATAAAAAAAATCAAGCATAAACATCCACTTGATCGATATTTTTGCAATTTTACTTTGACTGTATTTTGGTTGATTTTTTGCATAATATTTGGCTTGGATAACATGTCTAATAATTTTCACCATTATGAGGATGCACAACCTAGCACATCTTACAATCCTCAATTTCATAATTCTCACCACAATTCTTTCAAGGGACCACATCCTCATTCTTATGGTCATGCCCGACCTATGGGTAATTTCCCGTCTCATGGTCCCTTGTCTCAATCGTGAGCCACTATTCCCTCGGGACCATCTCCTCCCGACGACGAGAAGGTCACCCAGATCTTGCATGCTATAGATCATCTCACCCCTCAACAAATCCAAGCTCTTAAGGCCGTTGTTGAAGGTGCATCTCCTTCTTCTCATCCTCCTTCTGCTCCTATTCGGGTGGCCCATCACCCGCCTCCCTCTCCTGTTCATATTCCATTTTGGGTGGCCCATCACCCGCCTCCTTCCACACATACCCATCTTCGGGTGGCCTGTCACCCACCTCCTTCTATTCCTCCTCTTTCACGGCCCCAAGGCCCTTTTATTCCTTGCAACCCGGCCCAACCGGGTCCTTCTTTGAGCCAACCCGTTAATCCCCCTCCATGGCCACCATGCCAACCCTCTACTTCTCAAGTTACACCCCTCCAATAGGTTCTCATTGATAAAGTTGCTTCATTGGAGAAACATCTAAAGAGGGTTGCGAGCTCGCGGCCCGCTCCTCCTTCCCCTTCTCCAATCAATCCTCTTCACGCCTTGCTGAACAACATCACTAAGATGGAAAGAGATTGGAAGGAGAGAAGAGATAATTATGGCATCAATGCAAGTGAGCAGGATGAGCTGACAATTTTCAATGATCAAGTGGACGCCGTCCGCCCTCCACCTATCCACACCGCTCATCAATATAGCCCTCTTCCTCCGCTTCCGCATACACACTTACATTTACAAAATTCTCCGCAATACCATTACATTCCACCACCCATTAATACGCCTCCACTACGGTGTCCACTTGAACCCGACAATGAAGAGCCGGCATATGAACACTTGAAGTCGGCACGTGATGATGAAGTCTCGAAGGCACCCCTTCCGAGTTTCCTTCATTTTCCACTCCCTCCACTACCACCAGATGAACCCCTTGCGCAGGACGATGCCACCATCCCTAATCCAACCCCCATTTTTGAGACCTACTGGTGTTATAACGATGGGTCAATACTCCAATCACCCACACCGGCACACTATGACCATTCTCCTATCCCTAATACCTCTCGCCTCATCCGACGCTTCCGGCGTACCAAACCTTCTCCAGCTACCACACCATTAATCCCCACTACACCGACCTCTGCTGAACCTTCCACTAAACTTCCATCCATTATACCCCTATCAACTTCCACTCCACTGGCCTCCGTCGAATCCCCCATAACACCTCCTCCTTGTTCGACACCTCGGCCCTCCACTATCCCTATAACCCCAAAGCCAGTATCTATCAACCCGTCACCTAAACCTCCATTCAAACCCGAGGCTAATCCTGAGCAGGATTCACATATATTTGCACTCGAGCCAACCCCATTTGTTTCCAAGCAAGGGGAGAAGCTCGACGCATTCCAACCTTCGCATCCACTTACACCTCCGTTAATACCTTCCGTTAAATCGCCACCATCTTATATTGAGCCTACCGCCTCCATCTCATCTTCCTCTACCACTTGGAGTGGGTGTACCCCTGCAAGCACATGTGCCGAGGTTGATCAAGTGCCAGGAAAGAAGGATTTGGCCGTGACTATGCTGTTCAAGATTCAGGAGTTCATTTGTCGAATGCCAACTCGTGTTCTTGTGCCGGGCATATTTAAGAAGTCTCCATCAAGGCTTACTATGTTTAATTCTTACAAGTTGATGCCATATCAGTCCGTTATCAAATTCACTTTGTTCAATGGCTGACGTTCTTTTGATGCTCTGATTACCCTTCGCTCCATCATTATACAACTTCCTTGTCAAGGGAAGGGGTTCTCATCCCGCATTACCATAACACATGAGAGTATTCGGACATTGATTCAATCCTTCGAGTCGTTGGGCTGGGCACGTTCTTCATTGAGGAGGGGTAGGCAATCTTTATTAAAGGGCCTTCCACCGATTCATTCACCCCTCATTATATTCCATCCACGTTTTTCTCCTTATGGGCCACTCCGTGGGTAAGGAGGAGGATCTCATCATCCCATTCCATGCCTTCTCTACACTCTTTGCATCTCATGCATTTCATGCATCCCTTACATCCATTGCATTACATTCATTCATATTCCTTCTTTCTCGGGTTTCCGAACCCATATCCTCCTCGCCTTCCGGAACCTCCGGATCCTTCACATTCACCATCTCGTTCACTTCTATTTTCAGGATCTCTGGGTCCCCTTACACCTACTGGGCATTGTGCCCCATTTAGATTTCTCTTAGGGCATCACGCCCACTCCCAACTATTGCATTTAGACCCTCCAGATTTCTCTCCCATCCTCCTTGGGCATCGCGTCCCATAGAGTCTTCCTCTCCCAGAATTCTGAGATTTCTCTCCCATCCTCCTTGGGCATCGCATCCCATGGTGCTTTTCTCTCCTAGAATTCCCGGGTTTCCCACTGATTCTCCCAGGGCATCAGGTCCCTCTCTACTTGCCTCCTCCGAAACCTCTAGATCTTCCTTCCCCTTTCTCATTAACTCCCCCAAGGCATCGCGTCCCGGTTCATTCCATTCTTCCGGAACCTCCGGATTTCTCAGGGCATTGCGCTCAATTCTATCATCTTCCTCCGGAACCTCCAGATTCTCCATCCTATCTCCCCTCCGATTTCCCAGGGCATCGTGCCCATCTCTATCTTCTTCCTCCAGAACCTCTAGATCCCCTATCTTTCTTTCGATTCATCCTCCAACTCCTCCATGGCATTTTGTCCTTTGTTCTCTTCTTTCTTCTAAATCATTTTTTTCCATACATTTTCTCGGGACATCGCGTCCCTCGATATTTTCCTCCTCCGGAACCCCCGGATTCTTCCTCCCATGATGGTTCTCCTCTTTTGCCTCCGGATTCTCCGGATCCTCCGCATTCCGTTTACCAATTCCTTCTTCTAATTCCCCCCGATTCTGGGTCTAACCCGACTTCTTCCACATCCATTGCTATGGGCATCTACCCGTTCTCCCACTGCTTCCGAGGCTTTAGTCCTCACCTCTCCACTTGATTTTCCGCTTCTTCTGTAGACCATCCTTGTGATCAGGGTCTCTACACCTTAGTGAGGGAGTTCTAGCCCTCGCCTCTCTTCCTTTTCTCTTTATTCGTCTGAGTCTGGTCTTGGTACCACTCCTTCTTGTTAAGCCACTTCAAACCTTTGCTTTCTCCTTTTATCTACCAAACGAGGACAAAATCCCATGTTCATCAAGAACGCCTCCAGTAGCTGTTGTTCCATAAGGTCGCAAGGTAGCCTTTTACATAAAGTTTGCATTCAACATCCTTCACGTATGGTTTTCAAAATGAAGTGCTTCTTAACGTGATTAAGAATGGTATTTTAGGCCTTTAACCTAGGTCTTTATCTTTATCTTTATTGAATTTCATCTAAAAAAAAGAGAAAAAATTAGAAAGAGTCTTTCGGCTTGCTATGCAGCACTTTGGCTATAAGAACCCCGCGTTGAGAATATGGCATTCTCTCCCCGCTTGTTAAGGGTAACCCTTAGTTGGACATTCCACACACTTCACGGCGTCCTTAGCCGGCCTCTTTTGGTGAAAACACCGTTGCTACTTTGGCCATACCATGGGTGTGCATGAAAGTCATTTCTCTTCCTTATTCGGCCAAGTGCAGGGGCAAGAGGTTGACGGATAAGATAACCAACCTAGGTACTCCCCAATTAAAGAGAAGTCTCAAATAGGGGCAGTCTTGATCCAAATCAAAGTGAGTTTTCATGATATATCCAGTCAAAAAGGGGCTATTATGAAAATCGAGTCAAAATTTGATAAATTCAAAATTATGAAGTAAAGGCATGTCAAGAGAGGCAAAGTCCCCGCAGGGAAAACC
Source organism: Amorphophallus konjac (assembly GCA_022559845.1). NCBI lineage: Eukaryota > Viridiplantae > Streptophyta > Magnoliopsida > Alismatales > Araceae > Amorphophallus > Amorphophallus konjac. The sequence continues at coordinate 150,108,385 of CM040122.1, forward strand.
CTGGTCGTATGCATGTCAAGGGTCTAAAAATCAATAGCTCTTCCTTATTCGGCCAAGTGCAGGGGCAAGAGGTTGACGGATAAGATAACCAACCTAGGTACTCCCCAATTAAATAGAAGTCTCAAATAGAGGCAGTCTTGATCCAAATCAAAGTGAGTTTTCATGATATATCCAGCCAAAAAGGGGCTATTATGAAAATCGAGTCAAAATTTGATAAATTCAAAATTATTAAATAAAGGCATGTCAAGAGAGGCAAAGTCCCCGCAGAAAAAACCCTGGTCGTATGCATGTCAAGGGTCTAAAAATCAATGGCACAAAGTCCCGGCGCAACAGACCACCTCTTTGAGGGGTAGTACCTTGGAAAGAATTCTAGTCTTGATACCTCCCATCCAGCATAAATGTGATCTCCAATATTTCTTCCTTTCTCTCTCTAAGGCAGAGTATTTCTCAAGTATGGCATTAGTAGGGGCACCATTAACCATGGGCAGTCGGCCATAGGGCACTACCCTTAAACGCATGCCCGGCTTTGGGCAGTTCTTAGTGAGAGGGGATGGAACAAGAACCCCCAGCCAATGATTTAAATACCCATGTAGTGCTGCACTAGCAATGTCTAAGCCAGAATTAAAAAATATATATAATGATGAATATTTCTAAAATTCCAAACAAAAATCTAAATATTTCCAAAATTCCATAAAAATTTGAATATCTTTTCAAAACTCATAAAAATTTGCTTATTCTAAAAATCAAAAAAAATCCAATTGTATTTGATGGTGTTTTTTTTTTGCAGGGACATTCTTTGAAAGGACCCAAGAAATTGGGATGAGTCCTCTTCTTGCCCGCATCATTGATAACTCACATTAATTTGCCATTCTGAGCACTCTCGATTATCACCTCTCTATCCTTCAGAATGATTCCTGATGCTTCATGACGAGTCTGATTATTCCTGTCATTATGAGCAATTCACTGTCAAATCTACTGATTACTCTTGCCGCCTTGTGCATCATTCTCCTACAAGGCATTCTTGCCAATTCTTATTTGAGCATTTTTAATCATTCTAATCCACATCAATCAAACTGATTAGCCAAGTAGGTCATCCTCATGACAAATAACAAACAATGTTGTTTTGTAATACTATGCTTCGAATCATGCCATTCACGGTATACACGCTTTGTTGTCTTACTATGCCATGCTTTGATATGCTTAATGATGTCTTGATTCATGCTTAAATTGCTTCAATTGCTATACGTCATTACTTGTTATTCTTCATTATATCTTGACTAATGAATTTTGAGCACAGGAAAGAAACTCCTTGGACCCACCGTCTGGACATCACCCAAGTCCCACGGCGTTTTGTACCTTATCTCTCAGTTCCCTCATACTTATTGCTATCGCCATCTCCCCCTGTATGCATTTTTACTATATATTATCTACGTTATTAGATTATATCAAGGACCTTATAGCTTTGGTAAATCTGGAATTTGAGTTCCCCTTCATCAAAAATGATGATGATTCTAGAGGAGTCTTAGTTGCACGGATAGGCCGTTGAGTCGTCCAAGACTGGGGACGATGGTTCCCTTTTTATGAGTTGGTGCGCGGATAAACGGGTTTCGGCTTAGTATCAGCTCACGAAATCGGTCTCTTGACCCAGTCTGGACAGCTTAGCAATATTATCATTGATAACTTTTCATTTTTAATTTGTTTTAACATTCCTTTTAACCCAGCATGCATTCATGTAGGACTTTGAATCAACGTTAGAAAATCATTCTGATAACCTGATTTTGAGAGTCAAATTGATCTTAATCTTTCTAGATATGAGATATTCATTATCGAAATTGAATCATCAGATTGTCATGTCGTTGTTTTAGGCTGTTTTCTCGAAAGCTCTTTGTTTGGATGTCTATCCTCTATTCTCACTCTCTTCTTCCTTAGATCCGCCTTGGCCGTGACACGTCCACATTGGCTGGTAACCACTCTCCAATGGAGAAACCTACAGGTTTGTGACTTGGGGTACTTCCACCACGCTAGAAGTTAATCATCTTCTTTATCTCCCTTGTGCTCGCTGCACATTCGCTCCCTATTTTATCCAAATATCGTTGATTTCATTGAACTTCCCGAGATTACTTCATCTCGAGCTTTTGATTTAATTCTCATCAGGTGATGATGATCACATGTCTCATCACACCTTGACATCTACTTTTCAGTTCACTCTATTCCCTTACAAAGCAGAGGCCAAGGCGGGCACTGTAGACACGCTAAAATCGACATTACTGTGAGTACATATCATATTGTCTTATAATGCCCCAATTTGACTCTCGAATTGACTTTGTTTGAGTGATTTTTCTCACTTTTCTTAGATTTCTCACGTGTTCTACTTTTTTCTATTTCCCCCTATTTTACTGGATTTTTTGGATATTTTTCTCTATTTTTACAAATTTTTAAAGAATTAGAGCAAAGGGGTGGGCGCCATTTCTTTTAAAAAGAAAAAAATAAAAAAATAAAAAAAGAAATATCACCCTTTTATAAGGGCGCCCTTTTAAAAAATTTAAAAAAAAATGACGCCTCTTAAGAGGGCGCCCATTTAAATTGGGGTTATTTTTACGTTATATTCCGTCAGCTAATTCAGGGCCTATTTCAGGGGTGTTTTGGTAGCCTTTTGGGTTTCAGAAAAATATGAAAAATTAGGAATTGATGTCAGCACGGTCAGACGCCCATCCACTAAAATAATAATAAATAAGAAATGGCATTCAGATCCTTAAAATGGCAATTTTTGAAATAGTGCCCATCACTTGGGCGCCCTTTCAAATTGACGCCCAGAGGGTAGGCGCCCTTTCGTTTTTGGCTTTTTTTCCATTTTTGACTCCGCGACACTTCGGAAAGTCGTTATCTAAAATAACGACCACCTGAGTGGTCGCCCTTTCCTCCACCTTTCTGAACTGCACCGGAACCCCTTTCTTCCTCCACTTTAAGCCCCTTTTCACTTCGGAAAGGACTCTAATGACTTTTTGAAACTGGGGAGGACTATTTCCAGTATTGGTCTCCTACTAAAATCAATTTTCCCTAATCTTTCTCAGATTAAGAACCCATGCATCTCTTCCCTATAAATAGCTCTCTGCGGCTCTTGCTCAGGAGGCCGATTTTCAATAGCAGGGGGAGGTGCTGCCCGATTGTCGGCGGAAGGAGGGAGCACTCTGCGCACAAAGCTTCATCTGTCTGAGTCTTCCTCCCGAACACTCAAATCCAAAGGAGAACATTCCCATGCTCCCCTTTATTCCTTCTCTATTTCATGTTGCTTGTTTTTCTTTATCTACATTAGCTACATGCACGGATCATATTCCTGTTAAGCCTTCTTTCTCAATCGCATTGAGAACCCTCCACCAGTGCAACACTTGCACTTACTTTATTTTTATATCATTCATCATATCTCCCACCCTTCGTATAGGGGTTTAAGGGGCGACACCCCCATCAGGTGTGTTCATTGACATGTTTTCACGTGTATATATATATATATATATTCATTTAGGATTTTGATACTACACCTTGGTTCTAATTCTCATTTCCTTGGTTGGTGTTTGTCTTTCTTGCAAGGGTAATCTAAAGAGGAACTCTCTTCGTCGGCCGGCCGACAAGAAGAGAAGGAAGTCAACTCATAATCTCCCCACTCTTTAAGGTATTCCGCTATCCCTCCTTATTATTCTTATTATATCTTTTGAGGCCCACGTCCTCTGGCGATCACCTTTCCCCTTGGCATCCCACGCATACTCCCATCTCCTTTTCCACCATTCTTTTCTCCATAAAGTTTGCGTTATTCTTTCTTTTATTTATTTTCTAATTGGATTTTAAATAGATCTACACCCGTAGCATGGGCGGATGCCGACACTTTTCACGGAGATTCCTTCACCTTCTTATGCAGTCCATGGCGGACTCATTAGCTTTTTTTTGGCTGCTTGTAATTCGACCTTGGTGACTTCTTCTTCAGCCATCTTCATATTCATTGTTCGTTCCGCCCTTAGCTCGTCCTACTGCATACGCGGCCTCATTGGCACCATTGTCGGAGATGCTTTAGTTGCCCCCTGACTCGCCCAAGGTACTGTGTGTTGGAATGGTTGGGGGAGAATACCCCCTATATGATCATGTACTATTCTGGACATGACTGGCTATGTTGAAGCTTCAGGTGAGCTAGCACTAGCTTGTACCGCTTCATGTAGATGTCCTGTCGATTGAGACATGGGTGGACTTACATTTATTTCATTTAGCCGCCTTTGCAGCATTTCAATCTCCTGTCGCTTTTGGTATAGTAGTGTCGTCAAGGCAGGGTCTTGCCAAGAGGGGCCGGGAGCATTGTCTTCTGCGTCCAGTTTGTAGGAGCTGAGCGGCATCCTGTCATCATAGTCGGATGCATCCAGTTTATTTGAGATGAACTCCTTGGGTTTTATGCCTCCGAGTAGAGGATGAATGTGGTATTGTGCCCCCTTGTTGGCTAGCGGGTGTCTTGATATTCTCCCGGATCTAGTAGCATGGTAGGAGGCAGAAGCTCTAGCCTGATTTGCTCCCTTTGGTATAAAGTAAATTTTTTCATCTTCTTCATCAGTGGTTTAAGTCATGTCAGACGAGGCTAACAACATATTGTAGGAGAGAGCAACATATCTCCTTTTAGCCTTTGTATTCTTATTTTCCTTCCCCCTTATGGCTGGCATCTGCCCCCACAGTGGGTTGCTTGGTGTGTTGAACACCTCCACTTTTTCTTTAGTTCTTTTTGTTGGCCCTTCAGATTCATAGTGCTCTCGAAGGGCATGGTTCGTTGACTGCGCAGGCTAGCTCTCGAGCTGCTTGCGCTCATTTGGCTTATTTATGATGGCTTGCAGCCATTCCAGGGCTGGGCTGGCCTCTTCATGCATCTGTGACAGGGTCTGCTTCTTCTTTTTGTTGTTAGTTGACCTTTTGATAGCCATTGAAGGGGCTGTTTGAAGGCAGGTAGAAACTCTAGGAGGCAGAGTGGGCATGTCCATGGCGTCACGAATGTGGGTCTCCGGTGCTGGGTGAGATGTCGGTCTTGCTCTTTTCTTTGTTGGCGATGCTCGCCAATTCTCTTGCTCCCTTCCATGCGACGGGATGTAGTCTTCATAAGTGTTCCAGGCGTAGCCCTCTAGCATTTCTTCAGGCAATTGTTGGCATATAGATACCATGTTAATTGATGCCCCCGTAGCAGGCACTTCATGAGGGCGTGGAGGATCGACTCTGTCCTCCCCCATTTGCAACTCCCCTCTTTTTATTAAGCCTTGGACGATGTCCTTGAATATTTGACAATCTTCAATAGGATGCCCCAGGATTTGATGGTAGGGACAGAAGTAAGGATCATCTCTTCTCCTGACGTCATCAGGCCTCTTTGGCTTTAGAAGAGTGATCTTGTTATACTTGATATCCCACTCAAATAATGCTCGAGTCCTATCCCTGGGGAAGGCATAGAGCTTCTTTGTTTTGTTCTGCGGAGGACGACTCTCTCGACATTCAGTAGGTTCATAGGGAGGAGGATTGTGCACCCATTTGTGCCTTTTTGCCCTTAGGCTAACAGCATGGACCGCTTTCAACATCGGCCGTTTATTAACCCGCCTGGCTTGATGACTTGAGTCGACAGAATCGGAGGCATATCTCGTGAAGAAGCCTTCAACCTCCGTGGCAACGTTAATTAATCGGTCAAAAGACCGAATCTCCACCCCGATCATCTTTTCTCGAGTCTCTTTCTTCAGATTTTGTTTACATATTTGTATTGCATCTTCTGGATGCGGAGGACGCTGGCACCTCATGCTGAGATCCCTCCATCTCTTGATATATTCTGCTGTCATTTCATCATCTTTTTGCTTGGTCGCCAATAGCTCAACCACGGTCACCTCTGCCTTGGCGACATAGAATCTTTCGATAAATTTTTGCTACATGTCTAGCCAATCATTGAGAGACCCGACTAGCAGGGTAGAGTACCATTCAAAGGCAGGTCCTGTCAATGAAGACCCAAAGAACTTCAATAGGTATGACACGTCCGCCGCCAAGTTACCCATGACAGTTATATAGTGTGCAATGTGTTCTTTTGGGGACCCCTGCCTGTTGTATTTGTCAAATTTTGGGGGTTTGTTGATACCCGGCGGCAATCTTTTGGCAGCATGGTGGGCTGGATATGGCACTTCATATATGCCGAAGGGGGCATAATCATCACCATCCCTCTTTGCTAACCTTGCTCCAATCATCTGCTCCACCATCAGCTCGTTCACCATGACTGGCTCCACTGGCTGAGGGCAGATGTGGGTGGGCTGCGTCAGTGGTGTGGCCCGATTTATAGCATGGGGTAGCGAAGGCCCTGAAAATAGAGCATGTTGTTGCATTTGGAGTGGCATTGGCCGTAATGGCAGGGGTTGCTGAGAATGATACAGGGGAGTAGCCCGATTCTTAGCTGCAGTTTGTAGAACGGCCGGTGAAGGAGCACCCATGGGGTCGGAACCTTCCCGTGATGACTCGGCTCGTGCCCCCAACTGCTCGGGCGCCATAACACGCCCACTCTTTTCATTTAATTATTTTTTCAACAGTTCTATCTCCTGCTGGTACCTTTGCAGCGTCATCAGGATGGTAGAGTCCATAGATGTTTTATTACTAATGCCCTCGAGTGTGGTACCGGAGGCACGCTCAAATGGAGGAGATGGGAATACTCCTTCTTGCTCAGATGCCACTGTTCTGGCAGTGACAGTAGCGATGTCTTCATCAGCAACCTGCTTGCCCTTAGCGGCTTGCAGTAACTCTGCCTCAGCTTTGCCCCGTCTTGTCATCAGGTCTTTTTTTCCAATAATCTCGGCCAGCTCTTCTTGTTCATTTGGCAGGGGACCAGGCATACTCATCACCCCTGTCATATTGCAAGTGAGAATTTACATTCTTCCTTTATGCTTTCTGACTCCCCTTCGGGCCTAACTAGGGAAAGTCAGCCCTTCATATATTGAAATGCTTTTCATCTTTTCATTTTGTGGAGGCTTTTCAAGGCTTCTAGCCCCGGCTTGCTTCTCCTCTTCATTCGCCCCCACGAGTGACATTTTATCTTTTTCTCCTTCTTCGGCCCTAATGACACGAAGTGACCTTTGCCGTGCTAGGGAGGCGTCCTCGAGACTATGGAAATATTCCTGGACCATCCTTGTCATATCTTTGTACCTGTGATTTGCAGAGATGGTAGGAGGCAGCATCCAGCCTCGGGCAGACGGCATGTAGGACAGTCGCGTCAAACTGGCAGCATGATTAGAGTCTCTTGAATATTTGAGGATATTGGCCTATCTTGCACAGGCCCTGGCGACGGGTAGAGGGGTTGCAATCATGACTTTCTCTACATGCATAGTATTTTTGCCCCCTCTCTTGGGAACATCAGCAGAATTTTTGAAGCCTTGTGAGGTTGGTGCAGGGCCCCGAACCCTCTTGGGAATTCGGGTTTGCTTAAACTTTGGCAAGTCTGGGATTGGCCTCCCTTGCTTGTTGTCATCAAAATTCACCCTCTGGTTCGCTAGCACTTGGAAGGTGTTAAGGGTGGGGACGGTTGGGATGACTTGGTCCGGTAGAACTTCGGCATCACGGCCATTGAAGTAGACCTGGACGCCCCCGATCAATGTGGACTTCCCAGATGCTGAAAGTCAACTTCGGCGAGTAGCAGAGACTCTTCCTCTTCCAAAATTCTTTTTATTGCCCCCAGCAGACTTCTTCTCGTGTGCCCCAGTTGGGCAGGTAGTATGGTGAACGTGGCAGCTCACGATCATCGGGCTCTTAAGCCAAGTTTTCTTAATCCGACCCTCACTTTGGTGGGTCGCAGCTTTGTTCTTTGTCAGCTTTGCAGTTTCCGAACTTTTCACGTCTAGAAGACCCACGAATGTAACTCCCAGGAAGTTGGGGAAGCCAACGACCGAGGGAAAGTTGCCGAAGGTTGTGGGTATGGCAAGGTAGCCGTATGCAGCATGGTCGGCCACGATCTGGGGGCCGAAGACAAGTCCAGACAATTCGCTCGCCATTGCTTCGACTTGCAAGGAGAGAAACGAGACGAACAAATAATTAGCATTTGAAGTAGTTGAGTGGGGGCCCCATTGTCCCTCTATTTTGGCAAAAAGATGAAGAGAGGTTTTGTCCCACCGGGCGTGCCAAGTTGTGGGAATGGATTTTTTTATTAATATATTTATTTATTAATTAGGATTTGTTAGATTTATTTGATTTATTTATTTATTACGTAGGCGTGCCAGTCACTGAATGGCGAGTTTATTATGCGCACCGTCTGACTAATCAGACTAAAGTAGGTGACTGTGTCGGGACTCAAAACCCATCGCACCATAAAGGCTACGACGTTAATTACGCCCCTCCGAAAGAGAGACAACCCTTGATTAATCACCAAATTAGAGAGACCATAGGGCCAATAGACTATATGAAATATGCGATTGCGCATGCAAGCATACGATATAATAATATTTATTTACTCGGTATGGGGCGGAGTTATGTATTCGCGGATAGTGAAAGCCTCCGACCGGGCATAACCCAACTTTCTGCTAGTCACCATTTAATATACTAGAGAATCGGGAGGCAAGCAGCCATGCATGTATTTTTGTTTTATTTTTTATTTATTTATTTATTTTTTATTATTATTCTTTATTATTATCATCATTGTCATTTTTGTTTGGTAATTCATTTTATCATCTATTATTTTATTATCACTTTATTATTATTATTATTATTATTGGTACTTATTTATTTTTATTTATTTATTATATTTTATTTATTATTATTATTACTTTATTATTATTTTTTATTTACTTACATTTCTTTGAATTAATTTTATTTTATTTCATCGTTCATTTCTTTTATTCCCGGTCTCATAATCAGTCAACATGTCCTGGTAAAAATTTCGACAACATCTCCTCTAAACCTAGAGTATTTGAGGGAGAAGCGGGGCTCACCCACAGGGTACTCGGGGCAAGCTCCTAACTGTCGGGAGGCCAAATACGGCGACTAACGATCCCGCATGGACGGAGACCCCAAGGACTGGCCTACGAGAGGTTCCGATAACCCATGGGTTATCAACACAATGTTGGCAGCAGAAGACGGGTATGTCGTCACGACAGCTCGGACCCTATAATGGATGGCAGATCTCCGAGGACTGGCCTACTAGGAAACCCGCATCATCCGAGGGTTATCGATCATCGGGATATTGTTCATCATTACGACGGTTAATATTTACTCGGGGAGTGATCGCTTAAAATGGCGTGACTCTATGCGGTTGAAACGGCGTAACTGAATGTTTAAAATGACATGAAAATGGTTAAAACGGCACGAGAATAGTTGAAACGGCATGACTTGAAACGGCGCGAGAGCTTGTGCACCGGTTTAACTCTTCTCACGCCGGATAAACGGGTAAATGGGTGGATGGGAGGTTGAAACGGCGGCTCGGGTGGGTGGCCCCAAAGATGATACGGCGGCTATGTACCTATGCATACATGACTTTAATTGATTTGGCAGCAAGGAAAAATAGGTGGTTTGGCAGCTGGCGTATACAGATGACATAGCGGCATAATATATATATATATATATATATATATATATTGTAGTGGGCCATGCATATTCTAAGTTAGCCTCTAGACCTACGTAGATTGTAGATGGCTAATGGGTTTATGCATGCATTTATCCAACTGATGTACTCATGCAGGTTTATTCATATATATACATGATAGAGTGGGCCATGCATATGCTGTACCAATTTCTATATGCGTGAAACGAAAGCTGCTACGTGGGTTTAGGAAGCAGACACGGCAGATTATATAGTGGGATGGCAGCTAGCAGCGTTTGATACAGCGGCAGGGCTTGACGGGTGAAACGGCGCCACAGGAGGGACCTTGATACGGCGTGAGGAAGATTTATTATCCAGCGCGGCTTGAGACGGCACGAGAATGCCCACACCGTTTTAAAGGGGCTAAACCCAGAACATGAAAATAGAGCATCGGAAAAAAAAATTCACGAAAGAATTTATTTACCCCTTTGTGAGCATCCTTAGACTGCATCTAAAAAAATATAGATGAATCTCTTGGTTTTGACGGGGCGAAATTCATGAAATGGAGGCAGAAATGCTACCAATGATTCGGACGGCGAACACAGATAGACAGATATGAAACGCTTCACGACCTTGTGAGCTCATTGGCATATATCTGTATTAGCTGATAATGCTCAAGATATTTTCTCCGCAATCAGACCGGACAGAGGTCATACCATCGGGAGGTAAGCCCCTAGTGTCTGTCGGAGGGGATCGATGGAATTCGCATGAGACAGAGAACCCGATAGAATCGGACGTTCTGCCGAACGATGAATCACTCAAATAGAAAAAGAGAAAGATAGGCTGAAGAAGAGTTACACGGGAGGACAAGAAGCCAACCACCACATCATTCATTCATCACTCTCGATAGAAAGGTGTATTACTATCGGAAACGAAAGTAAGGAAAATTTATACAGATCAGAAATAGCAAAACAAGAAAATAGGGGAAGGGGAAGTGTGGCCCAGCAAAGGAGGCACGGCTAGGCAGAGACCCACCTCTTTCTTCGAAGATCTCCTCTCAATCTCTCCTTCCCTCTCTCTCGTATATTCCTCGGGTGGCCTTGCCTTCGATCCCCTTTTTCTCTGACCGTCCCTCCCTTTCTTCTTTCGCAAGTCTTCTCTATTTCCCCCATTTTGTTGCACTCGTTCTCTCTTTCTGTTTCCCCACGCTTCTCTCTTCTGCCCCTTCGATATCTGATCTTCTCTCTCTTTTTTTCCTTTGTACGCATCACCCGCTTTGAGGGGGGGTCAACTTGAAACTGCGGCAGCACGGGGTGAAAACGGCGTGCTATTTCCCACGTCGGTTAGAGGGTTTTGCGCGCCAGTTTAACATGCCGCCGGATCAGTATGGGCCACACCGGTTCAAGGTCTCTTCAACCCACTTCTAGCATCTTTGGCCCATTTAGCTTGTCTAGGCCCATTTTATATTTATTTTCTTCTTTTGTGAGGGTTGGCCAATTGACTGGCTTTCCTTACTGTCTGAGCTTCTACTTGTTCATTCGGGGATGGTCCCGAGCATTTTTCTGAGCTCCGGGTCTCGTTTTAGCAGCTGTTCGTTGGAGCCGATCATCTTTTATTTTTTTCTTTTTATTCAGTCTCGTCTTTTGTTTTGCTTCTGCCGTTCCTTTTTCTTCTTTTCTTTCTCTTCTTCTCTGTCGGCATAGGGGCACCCGGTTGGAGCTTAAGACCTACAGAAACAAAAGTCAAGAAAAATTAGAAATAATTTCAATGTCAACAACACTTCAGTTGTCTTGAGGCATAACAAATCACCTTACCATGTTGCATAAGTACGCATCCTAGGCCAATGCCTGATGCATCCATGTAGACTTCAAATCCACCACCTTCAATAGGTAGTGCCAAGGCAGGAGCAGTAGTGAGATGTTCTTTAAGAGTTAGGAAACTCTCTTCGCAGTCCTTCGACCATAAAAAGGGGTTCTCCTTTCTTATAAGCCTAGTCAAAGGGACAGCGATCTTAGAGAAATCCTTGATGAAGTGCCTATAATAACCAGTCAAACCAAGAAAACTCCTAACTTCAGATACGGTCATCGGTCGGCTCCAATTTTTGACAGCTTCGACTTTAGAAGGATCCACAACAATACCTTCCTTTGAAATGATATGGCCGAGGAAAGAAACCTCCTTTAGCCAAAACTCACACTTGCTGAGCTTCGCATAGAGTTGGTGCTCCCTTAGGCCCGGTTTGATATTAGAATAGGATTTTCCACCCCATGAAAGAGAAAATGTGGGGTACACTTCTCATCTCTCGCACATAATGGCTTAACCGACCTCGGGTGTGGTATTCGACCCTCTAGGGTCGAATACCTTAACCCTGCCAGATTTTCAAAGTGGCCCTTAGTGTTTGCAAAACTATTCTTAGATGTTCTTCATGTTCCTCCTTAGTCTTAGAATAAATGAGAATGTCATCAATGAAAACGACCACAAATCGGTCGAGATAGGGTCTAAAGATATTGTTCATAAGTTGCATAAATGCTGTCGGGACATTAGTTAACCCGAACGGCATCACAACGAACTCATAATGCCCATATCGGCTCCGGAAAGCCGTCTTGTAGATGTCTTCATCTTGGATTCTAAGTGGATGATAACCAGACCTGAGGTCGATCTTCGAGAAGTATTCAGCTCAGAGATTTGGTCAAATAGCTCATCGATACACGGCAGAGGGTATTTATTTTTGATGGTGAGTTGATTTAACCGCCGATAGTCAATGCACAGCCTGAGGGAACCATCCTTCTTCCTGACGAATAGAACCGACGCACCCCAAGGGGATGTGCTAGGTCGAATGAAGCCCTTGTCTAATAATTCCTAAAGTTACTTCTTCAATTCCTTGAGTTCCATGGGGGACATCCTGTAAGGAGCTATTGACATAGGTGCTGCTCTAGGAGTGAGTTTGATAGAGAACTTTACTTCCCTTTCAGGCGGTAAACCGGGTAATTCAGATGAGAAGTGTGACGACCCAGAGCGCCGGATACCGATATACCGATACCAGGAACTGGGGAAGCCACCCAAGAGGCTGATGAGGCCCCTAAAGGGTTAGTGAAGTTTGTCGAGGGGATGTATAACGAATTGCAATCACAAGCGTGCATATTAGATTAAACAATAAAATTTAGCAGGAGAGCGGAAGCAATTTCAAAAATAAACAGAGTGCTAAATATATAACTAGTCCCGAGGCACGAGAGTGCAGTCCAAACATACAACTACTCGGGGCATACCCCGGCAAAAGTACACAAGAAAGCCCAACAAGGCAACCCGTCAACTGCTGGCAGCTAAACACGGTCTTCGAGCACACGGGAAACACCGGGAGACGATGGACGCGGCTCACCTGAAAAGGGAAGGGTGAGTCACAGCCAGACTCAGTAGGGGTCACGCGGATCCCTACCTCGAGCTAAACAAGCATACATGCAAAAATAAAGGCAATTAGAGTATGCATTTAATTAAATAACAGGCAATGGCATGAATAAACTAATCACAATAAAGTTGTAAAATCTAACTACACATATATAACATCTAATACATGCCAGAAACGAGTAAGTCTGAACAACTAAAACTAACTCTACCAGTAGAATATGCCTCAACTAATACAAGCCACAGGGAACAAGACCACCACTGGGAACAGAAACCAGATGCGTCCACTGACGGCTTACACTGCGTCTCAAGCACTCGCAGTCGGTAACACGACAAGCTGAGTGCGTAAACAGTACCAAACCAAGTGACCAGTCAGAGTGACACTCGTCAGTGTCAGTCCACAGCCTCCGACCACGTGTGCACACACTGACTCTCGCCTGAGCCAGGCCCTCTAGCTAGATTTCTCCCTTGGTAGGATGCTACCATTGGCGGGGAGCCCACGGTACTAGCTTACAAACCGTGTAACGGGAACACCCCTCCGCTATCCCCAAGCGGGTCGTGTTGAGTTATGATTTTGATGTTTGTTGGCGTTATGGTTTTGATGATAACTAAACTTAATGTGTGATTGAGTGATGATAACTAAACTTATGGTTGATTGCACATTCATGTTTAAATATGTTTGAGATGACAAATGGCAATGGTACATGGTCTTGATTCATGCTTGATTGAATTGTTTTTACAAGAGGCAAGAGGTTTCATAACCTCTTTAATGTGAACAAGCATGGTATTAACCTTAACTATCTTGCTTGCAGGATCAAACATGGCAGTCACCTGGTGAACTAAACTTGTGGATAAGCACCCTGCTCCTCTATAATCCAAAACAGGTGGTATATGTCATTTACTATCAAGAACCATTGGTGAGACTCTTACCTTGTGTATCTCATGCTTAGCATCGATCTCACCTTGTGTATCTTATGTATACACCTGATTCATGCACATTCAACATGAAACCCATCTGGCCATCGTGCGCCCTCGCCCACGGATCGACCTGCGCGGTCAGGTCGCGGGGGTCAAGGGGGCACCGCCCCTTGCGGGGGTTTCCGGGGGCGGAGCCCCCAGAACAAATTCTGATTTCATAATCAATGGTTTGCATGGAGTTTAAGGATTTATCATATGGATGTTTTAGCTATAGTTCTAATCAATTATCCATGTGTTTGTAGGTCCATATACTCAGTACAAATCCTCAAGGTCGAAGGAGTTTGATGCCATAAACGTAAATGAGCTGCTCAAGGGTTTAAAGGGCTGAACGGGAGAAATCTGGGGCTTCCCCTTGTTGTGCCCCTGTGGTTTTGATGAGGTTTTGATGATTGGCTTTGTGTGTTAATCATTTGATGATTGGTTTTGTTGTGAGTTAATCACTATGAGTCATCTTGCTGTATGAGTCATTTTCTGTTCAGTCATTTTGATGCTCGGTCTGTTTATCAAAGCATTGCATTGAGCATTCAGTCAATGCACTGCATAGCATGCGAGTGGTTCAAGTATATACAATGGTCTTCAGCTAAAGTCTGTACATCGGACTTTCACTTAGAGTCTGTACATTGAGCGTCTCATGAAAGTCCATACACTCGTTATTCTCTTACATGTTAACTCCATGTCTGTACACTTCCTTTCACATGCACTCATTCATTAAGTCTATACACTGCTCGAAGCTCACCAAGTCTATACACTGCTCGAAGCTCACCAAGTCTATACACTGCTTCAGATCTAATTCACAATGAGATATGAATGGCGTGTTTGTGATTAAGTCTTGACTCATTAATCTTTTCGTTTGAATTAATTCCTGATGCAAGATAGGAACAGGGTCGACGCTAGAGCTTAAGGCGTCCACGCACCAGTGAAGATGCATCCACGGATACTCTTCACAGCGTTAACTCTACGCAAAGGTTGCGTCAACTAGGCCACTCAAGAAGCAGAGGGCTTGTCAGAAATACTCCAATGCGTCAACGCAGCAGTGGAGCAACGTCGACGCAACAGTTAAAAAAGGCTAGGCTGGTTGCTCACTGGAACGCATCAATGCGTCAACGCCACGGGTTGGAAGCGTCGACGCAGCAGTTAAAAAGGGTTGAAGATCTCTGAAGGCTGCGTCAACTCCTTGGAGCAAGTGGGTTGACGCCATCTAACTCCAGTTGCTGAGCGTACTGATGAATGGGCACGTGACCCGAAGCTGGCACCTGACACGTGATCTGAGGTGGGTGCTGAGCACGTGATCCGAGGAGGAATCTTCTGGACGGAAGGCGTGGAAAGCACACGCCCTATCTCCCTACTGCTGCTGGTATATATTGGAGGCTTCGTCTTCAGATGGAGGCTGATCGAAGAAGAAGCCTGGAGAGCAGAAAGAGCAACAGCAGAGCAGAAAGCCCTTCGATCCAGCAAAATAGAAGAAGAAGAAAAAGGGAAGAGCAGAGAGTGAGAGATTAGAAGAAGCAGAAGAGAAAGAAGCTGTGAAGAAATAGTGAGATCGAGAGAAGAGGAGAGCAGCTGCCTGAAGATTAGTCTTCACTGGTCGTGGATCAAATCCAGGTGAGTCAGCTCCTTGTGAGCCACAAATTGTGCTTCTGTTTCTACAGCTTTCCGATGCTGAGATTCCATCTTTTGTTTTCTTTTGAACTCCTTTATTCAAGCTGTTAGTCAGCGGGTTTTGCAGAGGTGTTGCCTCTGGACGGCTAAGCTGTATTGCCCAGCGGTTTGCAGTGGAGGATTCCACTGGACAGCAAGCTGTGTTGTTCAGCGGGCGAGGAGGATTCCTTGGACGGCAAGCTGTGTCGCCCAGCGGATTGTAGGCAAGCTGTGAGGCCCAGCGGTTCAAGCTGTGAGTCAACAGGAAGCCACACTCGGGTTGAGTGTGGGGTGGATGTAGGTCTGCTGGACCGAACCACCTAAAAACCCCTTGTGCAGTGTGTTTGTTTTGTTCAATTGTGCTTCCGCTAGATGTATGCATAAGGGCGTTCCAACTGTTTGCTTATAGGTCCTGTAGATGAGTGTTCTAATCTGTCTTGTTAGCATTCCAATTTTTAAGTGAGCGAAATCTTATTTTGGGTGAAGATTTTTAAATGGGCAAAATTTTTAAAGGGCTATATTCATTCACCCCCCCTCTGAATACTGCACCGAACCCAACACGTGGTATCAGAGCGGGTCTCTGATCTATCAGATCTAACAATCTGCAGAGGATCCTGCTAATTGTTGGTGCATTTCAGAGTGCACTCTCTGTGTTCGTTGTTTTGTTTCTCCGACTTAGTGCTTTGCTGTGCTCACTTGGTCTAGGTGCTTTAGTTTCTCTGTGTTCTCAGATCAGTTGCAATGGAGCCAATCGTGCCGAAGGCTGGCTCTACCAAACGGAACAAATACAGGCACAATGGATCATTAAGCGAGAAAAGTAGCCTCTCGAAATCTGAGCTCGATGAAGGCAGAAAGCAAACAAGGTATAACTCTAACCCTGATAAGAATATTGACTCTAACGCTTGCTATAAATGCAGGAAGGCTGGCCACACTAAGGCTGATTGTCCAGAACTTTCAAAGCTCAAAGGGAACACCTCGAACTGTGATGAAAAAGGAGATAAGTCCATATGCTTAATGGCCAACTGGGGAGGTGACAATGAGGAAACCTTAACTCAGGTAAGCTCCGGATCAGAGGGAGTTTCTTTTGATGAATTGATAGTGATGTATGAAGATCTGTTTAAAAGGTCCAAGAAATTAAAATCTAAAAATAAAAGGTTGAAAAAGAAATGTGATCAGATTAATTTAAAGAATCCCGATGAAAATTGTTCAAAACTGAAAGAATCTTATGATGCATGTTTGCTAGATATTCATAACTATAAGGAGCAGATTGTGTCTTTGAAAGATGAAAATCAAACATGTTTGGATAAGATATCTGAACTGAAGAGTCAGCTTATTAAGATGGAAAATGAGTATCTAAAAGGTATGCAAGAGCTGACTGAGGTCAATTCTGAACTAGATAAACAGAGATTTGAGAATAAAGAATTTCAAGCGAAGAATGAAAATCTCATGGCTAGAATAAATGAAATCATTGGGGAGGTTTCACATTCTTCTTCTGCTGAACCAAACTGTAACATGTGCTCAGTTTTAAGAGAACGTAATGAAGATCTATTTTGTGAGAATGAATGGCTAAATGAACAATTTACATCACTTAAAGATAATCACAAAAACTTGATTGCTGAGAAAATTAAAGCAGAAGAAAGAGAAGAGGAACTGATTAAAAAATTGGAACAAGAAGTTGAGAAGTACAAAAATGCTAACAAAGTCTTAAGTGAATGTGTCAATTGCAGTGAACAGGAGATAGCCAGTTATGAGCTTCATATAACATCTTTGGAAAATAAGATTCAGGAACTAGAACAATCAGCATCTAACCCTGCTAAGAATGAAAGACAAGTAAAAATTGTCGTGAAAGGGAAGGATGACAATTTAAGAAAGGGGACAACCAGTAGTCCTGATGTTAAGGAAATTACCAGAAACCAGCTATACACTACCTTTGTGCATAGTTCTGATGTAGCTGGTACCTCTAGGCAATCCCCAAAATAAAATAGAAATCAGAAGTCACCCTCAAAATCTGTATTTCAGTTCAAAGCACAGAAAAATGAAAACCAAACAAAAATTGTCAAGAATAGTCAGAAATTGAAAGTGAAGGGTCAAATAAAGAAGTTAAAGACTATTCCTGTTCATGGACTGAAATCTGCTAGCTCGGTTGAGTCTGATGGTTTACACGCTGCACATGCTTTATTTACTCACTCGCATGTATCTAGTCAGTCTGTTAATAGCCATGCTGCCAAGAAATCACAGGCATCATGTCACTACTGTGGTAGGCATGGCCATTATATGGAATACTGCAGTGTGATGAAAAGTGATGATGTGATGCATGACACATATTTCTCAAATAACCATCACCACCCCAAAAGAAACATGTCTGCTTTAAACCAACATATCATTTGTTATAATTGTAGCAAACGTGGTCATAAGGCTGTTGAGTGTTGGTCTAGGCCTTCATGGGGATATAATAACTCAAGAGGTAAGCGCCCAAGGTGCTATAAGTGTGGGAACTACGGCCATACAGTCAAGGACTGCTGGCATGCTCAAGAAAGTTATGCTTATCACAAGGCCTTTAAATTCTCTGGAAAATGACCTGTGAACTTTTCATGTGTTAACTGTGGTAAACCAGGTCACAAATCTGCTGAATGTTGGATGAAGAAGAATGAGAAACAAAATGCTCATGTAAACAACAGAACAACTCATGCTCAATTTCATAGATCCTATGCTCCTGTTGATAAGCATCATAGGACCAGGCAATCTGCTGTTTCATGTAGACATTGTGGTAAATTCGGTCATTCCATGACTAATTGTTTTTTGATGGAGGTTGATGATCATGTTGCTGAAAAATTGCTCAGAACACCTGTTAGGGGTAGTGCAGGACCCAAGACTGCTGGGATCCCTGCAGGATCAAATTAATTGCAATGTTGCAGGTGTGCCTTGGAAGCTGATGAATAAAGGGGTTAATGATCCAAGGCACTCAACAGAAAACCCCAGGATTCTACTTGTCAGGTCAGTTATGAACTTTACTTTAAATTCCATCATCTGGAATTGTGAGTATGAAAAATGAGAGTTTCATGTTGATGTGTGTGTCTGATGTATGATCTTCTCTTGCCTAGCTGATCAGTCTGTATTCCAGACTCAGCTATTGAGTTTTAATTCTGCATATATGATGTTTTTCTCTTGTCATATGTTGAACTGAATTCGAATGGTCCTTGTGACCAGGTTCTCCACCTAGAACCATGGGTCTAGTCCTTATGAAGAGCTGTGTCCTGCATATCAATAAATTTTGAAAACTCTAAACAGAAATGGCTTGGATGCATACATCTGAATAAGTTTTCAGCTTGATATTCATCTTATTGGCATTCATACTTTCATTCATGCATATTCTAAGGGGGAGTTAGCTTGGGTTGGAGATCTCTGCTTAAATGATGATCGATATACTAAGATGAAGCTGCTGGTTGAATAAATGGGTCAACGCTGTATGAAGATGGGGTCGACGCTTCAGGCTATTTTCCTTGAAAAACCGTTTGTGAAGCAAGTTTAGCTGCATGAGTGGGTTGACGCTGAGGATGGATTGAGTTAACGCAGCCCCAGCTCAGCTCAAAGTCAACACTTGGTATCAAAAGACAGAATACTACACTAGTTGGTTGAGTGCGTTAACGTAGTCATTAGAGTGAGTCAACGCACTGACAGATTTGTCTGAAATACAGTTGCTGAACTTGGTTGAATGTTTTAAGAAGGTTCAGCGGCACTGAAGATTGGTCCTCACTCATCTCTCTCTCTTGTTGAAATGCTCTTGTAGCTCATCTCTCTTCACTTATCACAAACCTTGTTGCCTTCACCTCCAGAATTTCATCTTGTAGTGAAGATCCATTCAATCTTGAGTATGAAGGAAGTTTCTTGAGTTCTGAAGTGTGACCTGATATCATGGTTTCAGGGGGAGCTAAAATGATAATTCCCTTAAAAGATGTGATGATCATTATTGACTGTCTCTAGGCTGTGTTAATGGTTGGTGTTTTATAAATCTTCTGTTCTTTGAATAATGAAAATTCATGAATATAAAGTGCTGTGCTTATGGAATAGGCTTAGAACCAGTTAATAAAACTGAGAACTTCTCTTTTCTTGAACTATTATGAACAAAAGTAAAGAAACCTGTGTGCTTAATGAATTTAATACCTGTATTGCTCTCAAACTCAGTTCAGGGTAAATAAAAGCTCAGGAAACATACCATATATATATATATATATATATATATATATATATATATATATATATATATATATATATATATATATATATATATATATATATATATATATATATATATATATATATACAATGATTCATACCATAAACTGTAGAGCAATGGCAAGCATTCACTGAGAAACTGTCTCTATGCACCAATGAAGTGCAAATGAGCATGTCATGATGTGGGATGTTATCTCTATTTTAAAAGAAAAATAATCTAGTGCAGAGCAATGGTAACTTTCCACTGAGAAACTACCTTCGTGCACCAATGAAGTGCTACAAGGTATGTCATGATGTGAGTTGCTAACTCTACTTCTGATTTACAGAATAGTAAGCTATGTTAAGTAGTCGGGGGCTCTGGTGTCTGGTAAACATGTGCACATGTGTCAAAAGGCTAGCTATACTTGACTGCAACTGTCGAAAGATAACAATTATCAATATTCATATGGGGTTGACCTGAAGCTTAAAATAAAATCCTTTTCTTCTGAGTTTATCATCAATTCGTGTTAAATTCACAATCACTAGGGTATCTTGAAATTGAACATTCTAGGGATATGAATTGAGAAAGTTCCAAGTGTGAAAATTGGTCAATCCTCATTCCATAATCATGCTCTTCTTCTTCAAGGAATTATGTCAAAGTATTAAGATTATTTTTCACCACATCATTATATGGTTTTAGGGCTCTCATAATGTCTCATCTTTTATCTCATAGGGGAACTTGAATTTTATCGATTAAAAATCCCTGAATGTCATCTTATCTCTTTATCTTGAGAATGCCAAATACAATTCTCCTTTGATGGCGTCGACGCAGTGCTTTGCAGCGTCAACGTAGTCAGTCTTTCACTCCACTTACATCTAATCCCGGTTCAGCACGGTGAACCAGTGTACACTTTTTGAGTCAAAAAGCGATTGGCCTTCCTATATAAACCCCGCAGCGTAAACCCTGCCGTCGTCTCCACTTTTTCAAACCCAGTGAGTTTCGTGAGCCTCCACCTTCTCTCTATCCGTCCTCTTCCCATCCATCTCTAGCTGCTTGGCTTTTCGCTGAAATCCGATAAAAAGAGGGAGAAGGAGGCAGAGGAACATCACAGAAGTCCACTATTGGCCGAAGGTATGATGGAGCCACGCTCAAAAGCTGCTCACGGTAAAGGGAAAAGGAAAGAGACGCGTCCACGTGATCCCAGTCCGCCACCCAAAAAGAGAAGGGCTCCTGATGTCAGGACAGAGAAGCAGGGTCAATCTTCAGGTGCTCAGAAGGGACAGACAGGTATGGAAAGCTCTCATGTCATCAACATGGAGGAACCGTTGAAAGTCCTTATTTCACGGTATATTATGGATACCGATCATGAACTGCTTGATGCATTTCCGCAACTATTTCCTACATTGGATTTTCAGGGCTGGTGGTCTTTCTGTACATCTCATAAAGTCTATTACCCCACCCTAGTCAGAGAATTCTATCAAAATCTGAAGTATGAACCTGAGATTCCAAAACTGACATCAACTGTCCGAAACATTCGTTTCGAATTAACAAATAAGCTGTTAGCAAGAGTCTGGAAAGTTCCCAAGGATGGGGTTCAGCTGCATAGCTTTGAATTTGATGAACATAATGCCTATGCTCTCCTGACCGACAAACCAAGTGACCCTTCCGATGTCAGGGAAACATATCTAGCTAGTCTGAAAGCAAACCAGTTCCCTCCTTTGCATAGACTACTCCACCATATATGCACGTCTATTATCACACCTCAGAGCAGTGGTAGAGAAAGGGTCACTGAGATGTAGCAATTTTTATTGTACTGTATGCTGAAAAGAATTCACATTTCACTGTCCGATGTGGTTATTCAAACTATGGGATCCTGTTTAACACAATCCAGAACACTTCCTTATGCTGCTCCATTGACGGCCATTTTTCGAAGAGTTGGAGTAGATTTTGGTTTTGAGAGGAAACTGATCATCCCTAAAGGAAATGTCTACTCTCTCTCTTACCTTCAGAAGTTCATGAAATTTAAGTTTGTAAATGGGCAGCCAGTCAGGACTTTGCCAAGTCAGAAACATGTGCCTGCAACTACAGATGCTGATCAGGGTGTTAGAATAGATGAATTTCCCCCACCTGAAGTCCGAAAAGAAAGACCAGAGGACAGCTCAACAAGGGATGAGCATGTTCTTGAGGAAACATTTGCTAGATCTTCCAGCCCTCAGCTGGAAACTGGGGAACCCAGTGGCTCTGCACCTACGATGGAACCACCTATGTCTAGAGCCATTGGTGCTTATAGAAGGACCTTTCCAACTTCTGATACTGCTCCACCTCCAGCGACTGTGGAAGAGATGTTTGCACACATGACAATGATGCTGCAGCGTCAGGATGCTAAGATGGACAAATTAATGGAATTCACAAATTATCATCTCAACAAACTGACCACACGGATTGTACATTTTGAAGTCTCTATCTTATCCGAGTGGCAGAAATTCCTACTTACCAAGATGGTATCTGACCAAGCTCAACGAAATATTTTGAAAAACATCTCCTCTCTCCTTGACAGGCTAGCCTCACTGGTGACTGAAATGCAGGGCAATCATGCTTCAACTTTTCAATCCATTGCCAAAATTACTGACTTATGTTTTGATGTGAGGATAGCAGTTGAAACTATCAAAGGTCCTGTTAATGCACTTCCCCAATGCATCAAAGCAGTTCTTGAAAAGATAGACGGAGTGACTGCAAAATTAACTTCCCTTGGGGACAAGCTTGACAGCAAGCAATCTGTCAAAGATGATCTTTCTTCTACTATTCATCAGCTGGGTGCGCCGTCTCAGGATATCAGACACTTACTAGCAACAGAACCAATTGCATCAGGACAAACTCAGTCTACTCCAGGGCAGTCCTCTCATTCACAACAGCAAGATCATTCCGGTAGATCCAGATATAGTCGTTAATTTTAATGATATCAAAGGGGGAGAGAAACTAAAGCTTATTGCATCTGCATCATATCTGTTGGCTGATGACTAAATGTTTTCCTCTATTTGTATGTGGCTATGATGTAATCTCCTGAACTAAAATGGAAGACTTTGAAAACTTATGTTTTGGATTTATGAGATTGATATCTCTCTGAAAATCTGACTAAATTTTTTGTGATTGGAGCTTCTTTAAAAATCTGCATTGAACCTCTTCTGCTCATTGACATGAACTTGTCCTTGTTTGCCCCTATGATCTCCGTCCCATTCATCTCATAAGATTCCACTTATTGAAGGGGAGCTTCCATATTATATGCATCATGCTGCATAGAAACTCTTAAAGGGGGAGAATTATGTTCTTGCAAGGGGGAGAAATTGACTGAATTTTTATACATGTTTTAATTTCTCAAACTATTTTCTTTTTGATGAAGTCAAAGGGGGAGAATAGTTTGTGTCATCAGCATTACTCACAGTGCAGTATTGCCATCATCAAAAAGGGGAAGATTGTTGTGCCCCTGTGGTTTTGATGAGGTTTTGATGATTGGCTTTGTGTGTTAATCATTTGATGATTGGTTTTATTGTGAGTTAATCACTATGAGTCATCTTGCTGTATGAGTCATTTTCTGTTCAGTCATTTTGATGCTCGGTCTGTTTATCAAAGCATTGCATTGAGCATTCAGTCAATACATTGCATAGCATGCGAGTGGTTCAAGTATATACAGTGGTCTTCAGCTAAAGTCTGTACATCGGACTTTCACTTAGAGTCTGTACATTGAGCGTCTCATGAAAGTCCATACACTCGTTATTCTCTTACATGTTAACTCCATGTCTGTACACTGCCTTTCACATGCACTCATTCATTAAGTCTATACACTGCTCGAAGCTCACCAAGTCTATACACTGCTCGAAGCTCACCAAGTCTATACACTGCTTCAGATCTAATTCACAATGAGATATGAATGGCGTGTTTGTGATTAAGTCTTGATTCATTAATCTTTTCGTTTGAATTAATTCCTGATGCAAGACAGGAACAGGGTCGACGCTAGAGCTTAAGGCGTCCACGCACCAGTGAAGATGCATCCACGGATACTCTTCACAGCGTTAACTCTACGCAAAGGCTGCGTCAACTAGGCCACTCAAGAAGCAGAGGGCTTGTCAGAAATACTCCAATGCATCAACGCAGCAGTGGAGCAGCGTCGACGCAACAGTTAAAAAAGGCTAGGCTGGTTGCTCACTGGAACGCATCAATGCGTCAACGCCACGGGTTGGAAGCGTCGACGTAGCAGTTAAAAAGGGTTGAAGATCTCTGAAGGCTGCTTCAACTCCTTGGAGCAAGTGGGTTGACGCCATCTAACTCCAGTTGCTGAGCGTACTGATGAATGGGCACGTGACCCGAAGCTGGCACCTGACACGTGATCCGAGGTGGGTGCTGAGCACGTGATCCGAGGAGGAATCTTCTGGACGGAAGGCGTGGGAAGCACACACCCTATCTCCCTACTGCTGCTGGTATATATTGGAGGCTTCGTCTTCAGATGGAGGCTGATCGAAGAAGAAGCCTGGAGAGCAGAAAGAGCAACAGCAGAGCAGAAAGCCCTTCGATCCAGCAAAATAGAAGAAGAAGAAAAAGGGAAGAGCAGAGAGTGAGAGATTAGAAGAAGCAGAAGAGAAAGAAGCTGTGAACAAATAGTGAGATCGAGAGAAGAGGAGAGCAGCTTCCTGAAGATTAGTCTTCACTGGCCGTGGATCAAATCCAGGTGAGTCAGCTCCTTGTGAGCCACAAATTGTGCTTCTGTTTCTACAGCTGTCCGATGCTGAGATTCCATCTTTTGTTTTCTTTTGAACTCCTTTATTCAAGCTGTTAGTCAGCGGGTTTTGCAGGGGTGTTGCCTCTGGACGGCTAAGCTGTATTACCCAGCGGTTTGCAGTGGAGGATTCCACTGGACAGCAAGCTGTGTTGCTCAGCGGGCGAGGAGGATTCCTCGGACGGCAAGCTGTGTCGCCTAGCGGATTGTAGGCAAGCTGTGAGGCCCAGCGGTTCAAGCTGTGAGTCAGCAGGAAGCCACACTCGGGTTGAGTGTGGGGTGGATGTAGGTCTGCTGGACCGAACCACCTAAAAACCCCTTGTGCAGTGTCTTTGTTTTGTTCAATTGTGCTTCCGCTAGATGTATGCATAAGGGCATTCCAACTGTTTGCTTATAGGTCCTGTAGATGAGTGTTCTAATCTGTCTTGTTAGCATTCCAGTTTTTAAGTGAGCAAAATCTTATTTTGGGTGAAGGTTTTTAAATGGGCAAAATTTTTAAAGGGCTATATTCATTCACCCCCCCTCTGAATACTGCACCGAACCCAACACCCCTGCCAGCGGTCGACCGCCGGTCCAGGACCGGTCGACCGCCAGCAACGGTCGACCGCCCAGACAGGGGCGGTCAACCATTTTTCCCAGCAAGCAACGGACTGAAACCTGTAAAATTCCGGTCGACCGCCAGCCCTCCACCGGTCGACCGCCAGCCCCGAGGCCTACTTTTGTTGACTTTTGGTTCAAGTTCGAAGGGTGGTCTTTCCACCCATTTCTTTAATCCTTTTGCCCCCAATTACACCAGATTTCGTGGATCTGGTCTGGGGCTTGTCCAAAGGGCCATTCAAGAGTTATAAAACTCTCATTTGGTGCTACAAACCCTAATCAACTAAGAGGGCTTCAAGGGAGATCAAAGGAGAGGCTATCCAAGTGGAGGAAGAGGAGAAGTACTATAGCCGTGAACAGTACTCCGTGCAGCAAGTGTTCGTCATCCATTCTCAACCTATTGAAGGTAGATCTGAAGCAACATCCTCCAAGGAAAAGAAGCAAGCAAGGAAGTAAGGATTCAAAGGACGATTGCTCAAGGAAAAGAAGCAAGCAAGTAAGCCATCCAAGGGGATTCAAGTGGAGATCAAGAGGAGGTGTTCAAGTGAAGATTGAAGATATGTTCAAGATCCATAACATGCATTCATGGGGAACCCAAAACAGGAGTTTTCTAAACTAATCCTCATCATATTTATGTTTTGGGTATTGTATTTGTGTTCATCATAAACTGAAGAATCTGTGTGTGTGTGGATCGTGTTGGATCCGTGATCGTGTGTGTGTGTTGTTTTTGATTCTTGTGTGCATAGGTCTTCTTAGATCTACGTGTGTTGTGTGGTTCTATTCAGATCATAGTATTTGTGTGTGGAGTGCTGCTTTTGTCGCAGTGTATGTTGTGATCCGGTTGTCGGATCGTGTTGGAGACATTGTCTCCGTGTGTGTGTGTATTGGGGCGCTTCCCCGTGTGTGTGTGCAGGTGTCATCCTGCGTGTGTGGTTGGAGCGTTGTTTCCGTTTGGGGATTTATCCCCGAGTGAAGCCTCACCGGGTTTGGTGAGGGGTGGACGTAGGATTACCATCGTGCATCCGAACCACCTTAAAAACTGCTGTGCATTGTGCTTGCATTGTGTAGTTTGCTCCATTTCCTCTATCTCCATTCTACATAAACGTTAGTTTAAATTGTTGTTCTGGATTTATCTTCATCTATCTTGCTTAATCTATATCTTATCATATAAAGTTTGTTAAATCTAATTTGTGTTCAAATAGCTTTGAATCTTCTAACTAGCTTTGTATCACATATTTTATAAAAGGCCAAAAGTTTTCCTAAAATTGGTAATCACCCAATTCACCCCCCTCTTGGGTGTCATTGATCACGGAACTTCAGGTCGCCACTCAACAGACCTCAGGGCTACAATAGTGGTTCCATTGCAAGGAAAGTAAAGCTACTCTATTGGGATTTAAAAACATGCCATTTTAATATAAAATATCTCATACATGGCATATAAACATTATTGAACGCATAAAGAATAGGCCGGCAACTTTTTGAAACTGACAGGCGTGTGGCGGTCTGCTACCACCGCGTCACAGGCAAGTGACGGTCGGGGACTGGCGCGTTACATCGACTGTGACGCATCCGCCCTTGGCCGTCACAACCACCGAAGCCGAACGAATCCACAATGATCAAACAGGGTGTAACGGTCGGCGACCACGCCGTCACAGAGCCTGACGGTCTGGGGTGGGCACGTTACATCAATCGTGACGCGTCCGCCCCTGGCCGTTAGAACCACCCGAGGCCAAATCGACTAACAGTTTTTTCAAACCGTTCACAGGCGGTGTAACGCGCTCGCGCCGGCGCGTTAAAGCACCCTGACGGCCGGCCGACTGGCCGTCAAGTCAACCGCCATACCGGGTCAACAGAAAACAACAGAAGTGTAACGGTCTGGGGCCTGACCGTTACACACACTGTGACGCCCCTTCATCAGGCCGTTACAGTTCTGTAACGCGTCCCCTATGGACCGTTACAGGTGTGACGGTTCCTGGAAGGACCGTCACACCGACTGGGTTACGGACAGGTTATGTTGAAAATGGGTTCCCTCCCGGGCGATCGGAATCGCCAGGTAACGACGAAAACCTGTAAAACCTGTCAAACCACACGTCCTAAACAACATGATACCAACAAAAATAACCACATGCAATGCCCACAATGGGTTAAACATGAAGAACAAAGCTTAAAACCCTAAACATGGAAAATAACCAATATACATGCCACATGGGTCTAAACAAGAAACCAAGCTATAGGAAATGATCCTAACGAGATCGAGATTCCATCCCCCTATCTCGTTCAAGCCGAAACGGCCGAAAAAGCCGCATGCACCGAGGAGGGTTCACCGAGCTTCTTGCTCCGTCTCGCTCCCATGAGCCACGAATCACGCCGTAGTGGGTATCAACGCGTTCCTCTCGACGCGAGGAATCCACCGGCACCTTCCACGCCTCGAACCGTCGTTGTTCCGCTTGAATCCCAAGGAGAGGGGAGAGGGGCGATCGGACGAGAGAGAGAGAGCGTGAGGGTGAGTGAGAGATCGACGAGGGGAGAGAGAGGGGGGTGAAGGATAAAAGGAAAAAATAAAGTTAATATATATAATATATTTATTATATATAAAAACCTTATTATTTCCATAAAATACTCAATCAAATCCAATTAAATCCTGAAAAATGCTGAAAAAATTCCTAAAAATCCAGGAAAATAGCCAAAAATTCCAGAACGAGTTCTAGATCCGAACCACTAAGGATCCATTAAGGCACGGGCCTCACAGTCCCTCCCTCCTAATAAAAATTTCGCCCTCGAAATTTACAATAAAGGATAAGGAGGAAACTGAGAAAAGAATTATACCTCACTGGAATAAGAAAGGAAAAAGCTGACGCATCTCATCTTCACGTTCCCAAGTAGACTCATTTCCGGAGTGGCGCTGCCAAGCAACTCTTACTAGAGGAATAACTTTATTTCTCAACCGCTGCTCACGACGGTCTTCAATTCTAATAGGAAACTCTGGCGTAGGCAAATCAGCAGTCACTTCGGGCCAAACTGAATCATCGAGAACATGGGATACATTAGGCACATATTTCCTCAACTGAGAGACGTGGAACACATCATGAATAGCTTGCATAGTCACTGATAGTTGCAGACGATAAGCTACCTGACCCACAGCTTCTTCAATAGGAAACGGGCCAACATAACGCGGACTAAGCTTTCCACGCTTCCCAAATCTAGAAACACCTTTCATCGGAGATACCTTGACAAAAACCATATCTCCAGGCTCAAATTGTAGTGGACGTCTGCGTTGATCTGCATAACTTTTCTGTCGACTCTGAGCCGTCAACAATCTCTGCCTGATCAGACGAACCACATCAGAACACTGCTGCACCATGTCGGGTCCCGTTAAAAGTCTATCCCCAACATCAAACCAGTTCAAGGGAGTACGACAAGGATGACCATACAATGCCTCATAAGGAGCCATGCCAATACTGGAATGAAAACTTTTATTATAAGCAAATTTAACAAGTGGCAAATGTTGACTCCATGAACCTTGCCAGTCAAGGCAACACGATCTCAGCATATCTTCCAGAGTCTGAATAGTCCTCTCCGACTGTCCATCTGACTGCGGATGATACGCTGAACTGAATGCTAACTCAGTGCCCAAAGCTTTCTGAAAACTACGCCAGAAGCTGGAGGTAAAACGTGGATCACGATCTGACACAAGTGAAATTAGAATTCCATGCAGTGGCACAATTTTTTGCACATAAAGCTCGGCCAACCTCCGCACATTCCAAGAAACCTTTAATGGCAACAATCTGGCAGTCTTAGTCAATCTGTCGACAAGCAACCAGATACCATCAAAACCTTGAGAAGTCCAAGGCAAACCCACCACAAAATCTGTAGTAACATGGTCCCATTTCCACATTGGAATCTCTAACGGCTGAAGCAATCCACCTGGCTTTTGATGTTCGGCTTTAACCTGCTGACAAGTCAAGCACTTGGAAACAAATACAGCCACATCTCTCTTCATACCTGGCCACCAGAACTGCTTTTCAAATTCTGATACATCTTAGTGACACCTGGGTGAATAGCAAAGCGGGATCCATGGGCTTCACTCAGAACCTCATGCCTCAATTCATCCTCTGCAGGAACATACAATCTGCCATGGAAACTGACAACCATCTCTTCATCAAATTCCACATCATACCTTGATACAACACGGGCCAAATCAGGATCAGCTTGCTGAGCTTCTCTAATCTGCTGATATAAAGCTGAACCCAAAGCCAAACTAGCACAAACTGCCATCCTCGGATCGGCAGGAATCTCTACATTGAATGCCTCACTCGGAAGCTGTTTCCACAATTTTCATTCATGAAGCAACAGATGACTGACTTGCACCTTCCTGCTCAGAGCATCAGCCACAACATTCATTTTACCCGGCTGATAGGAGAGTGTAAAGTCATAATCTTTCATGAATTCCATCCAGCGACGCTGCCTGAGATTCAGATCTTTCTGGGAGAATATATACTGTAAACTCTGATGATCAGTGAAAATCTGAAATTTCTCACCATACAGATAATGTCTCCAGATCTTTAAAGCAAAAATAACTACAGCTAGCTCTAAATCATGCGTGGGATAATTTTCTTCATGTTGTTTCAATTGCCGAGATGCATATGCGATAACCTTACCATGTTGCATCAGCACTGCACCCAAACCCACTCGAGAAGCATCTATGCAAACAATAAATCCGCCCGAGCCGGAAGGCAAAATCAACACTAGAGAAGAAGTCAAGAGCCTTTTTAATTCAATAAAGCTATCCTCACACTGATCGACCAGACAAAAGGCACATCTTTACGAGTCAGTCTAGTAATAGGGGCTGCAATCTTTGCAAAATCCTGGATGAATCTTCGATAATACCCAGCCAAACCTAGAAAGCTTCTTATCTCTGTCACAGTTCTCGGTCTCTGCCAATTTAAAACAGCTTCAATCTTTGCAGGGTCCACTGCTACTCCGTCACCAGAAATCACGTGGCCAAGAAAATGAATTTCCCGAAGCCAGAATTCACACTTACTGAACTTCGCATAAAGCTCGTGATCTCTCAGAGTCTGCAGAACGATCCTCAAGTGCTGTACATGATCTTCGTCAGAAGCAAAATAAACCAGAATATCATCAACAAAGATCACCAAGAACTGATCCAAAAATGGACGGAAAATACGCTGCATTAGGTCCATGAAAGTTGCTGGGGCATTAGACAAGCCAAACGGCATTACCAAAAATTCATAATGACCATATCGAGTGCTGAAAGCTATCTTCTCCACATCAGATTCCCGGATCCGTAATTGAAAATAGCCTGACCGAAGGTCAATCTGTGAAAAGACAGTAGCAGACTGTAACTGGTCAAACAAATCATCAATCCTGGGAAGCGGATATTTGTTCTTGATAGTCACCTGATTCAGCTGTCTGTAATCAATACAAAGCTTCAGGCTTCCATCTTTCTTTTTCACAAACAACACTGGAGCACTCCACGAAGAAAAATTGGGGGCGAATATAGCCTTTTTCCAGCAATTCAAGTAGTTGTGCTCGCAGTTCTTTAAGTTCAGCTGGAGCCATTCGGTACGGTGCCTTTGCTAACGGGGCTGTACCTGGAATCAGTTCAATCACCAATTCTATCTCTCGCTCTGGAGGCAAGCCTGGCAACTCGTCAGGGAACACATCAGGGAACTCACAGACAACAGGAATATCACTGACGTCCTGTCGTGGTTTTTCAACAGCAACCACAGAAGCTAAGAATCCCTGACAACCTGCACTAAGCAACCTATAGGCTCGAATAGCAGAAATAATCAAGCGAGAAGATCGGGATCGAATACCTTGGAAATAAAATGCTAATTTTCCCTGTGGCTGAAAGTAGACTTTCTTCGATCTGCAATCAACCACAGGTCCATATTGCTCCAACCAATCCATACCCAGAATGATGTCATAATCTGCCAGCTGCAACGCATACAACCTCTCCGGCAACTGATGATTATTAATCATAACAGGAGATTCTTCCAAACACAGAGGCGTAATCATGAAATCTCCAGAAGGCAACTCCACAAATAGTTCACAAGTTATCTCTGATGTCGGCTCCTCAATGCATGCAATGAAATCCTCAGAGATAAAAGAGTGAGAAGCACCAGAATCAAATAAGACACGCGCTGAATGACCATAAAGCACAATCGTACCTTCTACCAGATGGGATGCAACCGCTTCAGCTCGAGTGATGTGAGAAACCTTGCCCTTCTGCTTCTTAGATGTGGCTGAAGACTGCTGGGAAGACGCTGAAGCTTGCGGATAAAATTGCTGCTGAGGTTGAGGTAAAGAAGGAGGTCTGAATTACGACTGTTGAGGTTGAGAAAATTGAGGAGCCTGCACCAGTTTTGGCCTCAGCGGGCAATCTCGAACCACGTGACCAGGCCGGTCACAGTGAAAATAGACCACAGGAAGAGAACACGGCTGACCCTTATGGTGACCACCGCATCTCCGACAAGTCCACGGCTGACAGACAACAGAACTCTGACGAGTCTGAGAAGAAGGCGCTGTCGGCTGTTGAACAGTATCTGCATCGGATGACGGCTGCTGGAAGAACTTCTTCTTCTTCTTGAATCTTTTGAACTTAGACTTAGAAGGGAAAGAAGCACTGCTAACCTCTGGCTGAACCGAGGGGACTCCTGCCACTAGCAGTCGGTAAGTCTGCTGAAACTGCATCGTCGGCAGAACTGACCCCGCTTGTGGATACCCTCCTGGTCTCGCCATCTCCAGCTCAAGTGCCACGGCTGCCTGGCACGCACCATCAAGATCAGCAACGCGACTCGCGATCAAGGGCAATTTCAACTCTGGCCTCAACCCTCGCAAGAACTGCTGAGTCTTCAAAGCTTCATTAGCCAGTACATGGGGCGCATACTGACCCAATTCCATAAACTTGTTCCAATATTGAAGCACAGTCATGCTACCTTGAGTCAGCTCCATGAATTGATACATTTTAGCCATTTACAAGCAGGCAGGAGTATAGGCACGCTCGAAGGCTGCTACAAACTCTGCCCAAGTGATCTGCCGAAGGGGCCTGGAATGAAAAGCAATCTGCCACTCGACTTTCCACCACGTAATGGCTGTACCTTGGAGTTGAAATGCTGCAAGCATCACTTTCTCGTTCTCAGCGCACTCCATTGATAGGAACACGCACTCAATCGCGTCCAGCCACTGCCTCGCTACCTCTGGATCTGGTTGTCCGTCGAAAGCAGGCGGATTGAATAGAAGAAATTCTTTCAAAGCCTTACCTCGACTACCAGGCACTTCAACCTGAGGAGCAACGACTGGCGCTGGAGGAGGAACTACAGGAACAGTAGGAACTGCAGGAGGAGGAGAAGAACCACTCTCTTCTCTAGGCGCATCTCTTGGAGCTCGAGGAACTCGAGGAGGTCTTCCTCGACGAGGCGGCATATTGCAACTACCGAACACACAAAACAACAGCAAATCCATCAATCATACGGAAAACATCCTAAGCCAGCAATAGACAACTCAAAAGGACTAACTCTGGACAAGTGCAAATTCCAATTCCTTATACAAATCCTCAACTTATGCTCTGATACCAGCTGTGACGACCCAGAGCGCCGGATACCGATATACCGATAACATCGATATACCGATACCAGGAACTGGGGAAGCCACCCAAGAGGCTGATGAGGCCCCTGAAGGGTTAGTGAAGTTTGTCGAGGGAATGTATAACGAATTGCAATCACAAGCGCGCATATTAGATTAAATAATAAAATTTAGCAGGAGAGCGGAAGTAATTTCAAAAATAAATAGAGTGCTAAATATATAACTAGTCCAGAGGCACCAGAGTGCAGTCCAAAGGTACAACTACTCGGGGCATACCCCGGCAAAAGTACACAAGAAAGCCCAACAAGGCAACTCATCAACTGCTGGCAGCTAAACTCGGTCTCCGAGCACACGGGAAACACCGGGAGATGACGGACGCGGCTCACCTGAAAAGGGAAGGGTGAGTCACAGCCAGACTCAGTAGGGGTCACGCGGATCCCTACCTCGAGCTAAACAAGCATACATGCAAAAATAAAGGCAATTAGAGCATGCATTTAATTAAATAACAGGCAATGGCATGAATAAACTAATCACAATAAAGCTGTAAAATCTAACTACACAGATATAACAGCTAATACATGCCAGAAACGAGTAAGTCTGAACGACTGAAACTAACTCTACCAGTAGAATATGCCTCAACCAATCCAAGCCACAGGGAACAGGACCACCACTGGGAACAGAAACCAGATGCGTCCACTGACGGCTTACACTGCGTCTCAAGCACTCGCAGTCGGTAACACGACAAGCTGAGCGCGTAAACAGTACCAAACCAAGTGACCAGTCAGAGTGACACTCGTCAGTGTCAGTCCACAGCCTCCGACCACGTGTGCACACACTGACTCTCGCCTGAGTCAGGCCCTCTAGCTATATTTCTCCCTTGGTAGGACGCTACCATTGGCGGGGAGCCCACGGTACTAGCTTACAAACTGTGTAACGGGAACACCCCTCCGCTATCCCCAAGCGGGTCGGCACTCAACAGACCTCAGGGCTACAATAGTGGTTCCATTGCAAGGAAAGTAAAGCTACTCTATTGGGATTTAAAAACATGCCATTTTAATATAAAATATCTCATACATGGCATATAAACATTATTGAACGCATAAAGAATAGGCCGGCAACTTTTTGAAACTGACAGGCGTGTGGCGGTCTGCCGCCACCGTGTCACAAGCAAGTGACGGTCGGGGACTGGCGCGTTACATCGACTGTGACGCGTCCGCCCTTGGCCGTCACAACCACCGAAGCCGAACGAATCCACAACGATCAAACAGGGTGTAACGGTCGGCGACCACGCCATCACAGAGCCTGACGGTCTGGGGTGGGCGCGTTACATCAATCGTGACGCGTCCGCCCCTGGCCGTTAGAACCACCCGAGGCCAAATCGACTAACAATTTTTTCAAACCGTTCACAGGCGGTGTAACGCGCTCGCGCCGGCGCGTTAGAGCACCCTGACGGCTGGCCGACTGGCCGTCAGGTCAACCGCCATACCGGGTCAACAGAAAACAACAGAAGTGTAACGGTCTGGGGCCTGACCGTTACACACACTGTGACGCCCCTTCATCTGGCCGTTACAGTTCTGTAACGCGTCCCCTATGGACCATTACGGGTGTGACGGTTCCTGGAAGGACCGTCACACCGACTGGGTTACGGACGGGTTATGTTGAAAACGGGTTCCCTCCCGGGCGACCGGAATCGCCGGGTAACGACGAAAACCTGTAAAACCTGTCAAACCACATGTCCTAAACAACATGATACCAACAAAAATAACCACATGCAATGCCCACAATGGGTTAAACATGGAAAATAACCAATATACATGCCACATCTAAACAAGAAACCAAGCTATAGGAAATGATCCTAACGAGATCGAGATTTCATCCCCCTACCTCGTTCAAGCCGAAACGGCCGAAAAAGCCGCATGCACCGAGGAGGGTTCACCGAGCTTCTTGCTCCGTCTCGCTCCCACGAGCCACGAATCATGCCGTAGTGGGTATCAACGCGTTCCTCTCGACGCGAGGAATCCACCGGCACCTTCCACGCCTCGAACCGTCGTCGTTCCGCCTGAATCCCAAGGAGAGGGGAGATGGGCGATCGGACGAGAGAGAGAGAGCGTGAGGGTGAGTGAGAGATCGACGAGGGGAGAGAGAGGGGGGTGAAGGATAAAAGGACAAAAATAAAGTTAATATATATAATATATTTATTATATATAAAAACCTTATTATTTCCATAAAATACTCAATCAAATCCAATTAAATCCTGAAAAATGCCAGAAAAATTCCTAAAAATCCAGGAAAATAGCCAGAAATTCCAGAACGAGTTCTAGATCTGAACCACTAAGGATCCATTAAGGCACGGGCCTCACAAGAAGACATTGGGGTACTCATTGACAATGGGGATCTCTTAAAGGATGATTTCCTTGGACTCGGTAATTATCACGGAAGTAAGGAAAGCTTCACAACCTTGCAAGATGAGTTTGCAGGCGTGAAGAGAAGAAATGATAATAGGATGCTTCCTATACTTGATGCCGAGAAAAGAAAATCGGGGAAGACCCAGTTTACGGAAAGAAATCCGTCTATTGCCACAATTAATATAGGCATAGTGATCAACAAGCCAATCTACGCCTAGAATGGCATTATAACCTTCCATGTCAAGGCATACTAAGTTAGCGGGGAGATTATGACCTTCTATAGTTACCTCACTATCTTGGTAGTAGGTTGTAAGTTTAGTTCCAAGACCTAAGGGTGTAGTGATAGCTAGGTTTGAAGGTAGAGGAAAAGGTGAAACTGGCAAGATTTTTGCAAAAGCAGTAGATATAAAGGAATGAGAAGCACCAGTATCAAATAGTACAAAAGTAGGATGGGAATAAATTTGAATGGTATCTTCCATCAACCCATCATGTTTGGGTGCTTCGTCATCCAGAACGGCATTAAGACGAGCCTGCCGCGTGCGTCCACCGTTAGAAGGTTGCTCTTTCATGAGGGGGTAATCGGGCATCCGATGCTCTCAGTTTCCACAACGTAAGCACGCCCCTAGGCATTTTTAGCATTCTTCGGCTGAGTGGCCAACCTTTTTGCAGAATGAGCAAGCTGTTGCGACTTGCTTTTCCTCCTCCTTCACCTTCTTATTTTTGTCATTCTTGCTGCCACTCCTGTTACGGGACCTCTTCTTGTTATCACGGGTTGCGTAAGACCCCGTGATGCTGAAATTTTTTTCCTTTCGTCCTCGCTTATCAAACCTCCGTCTTGACTCCTCGCTTTTACCCTTGAATTTTTTTACCTTCTCCAAGGTCCTTTCACATAAATGAGGCCGTTGGACCATCTTTGTATAAGTACGGATATTTTGGGGTCCAAGTTGAATGATAAAGATGGGCCTTAAGCCATCCATAAATCGGTTAGCCTTTAATAGATCGGTACTAACCAAATGAGGAGCATAAGTGGCCAAACGGGAGAATTGAAGTTCGTACTCTGCCACAGACATCATTCCTTGCCTTAAGGAGGCAAATTTCGTAGCCTTTCTCTCCTTAACATGTTCGGAGAAATATTTTGCTCAGAAGAGTGTAAGAAACCCATCCCATGTAAGCTGAGCATTTTTAGGTTGTGCCGAGGTGGCCTTCCACCAAGTATGCGCATCCTTGTTTAGTTGAAATGTGGCGAGACAGACCTTCTCTTGGTCGGTGCATTGCATGACCTTAAATATCTAGTTCATCTCATCGATCCAATTTTCAGCTTCGTCGGGGTTAGAAGATCTAGCGAATCGTGGAGGATTCATACCCCGAAAGTTCTCGTGTAAATTACCCGCGCCTGCCCGAGTGCCAGCTTGGGCCACAGTCTGAAGGGCCTGGGTAAGACCCACAACAGTCTATTGCATCGCTTCCCAATTTGCACGATGAGCCATTGTGAGAATATGGTGCCTAAGAAAATAAACAACTAGTCATTTCCTATGGAATTTATGAAGATTTACCCAAAGATCAGTGTCTAAATAACTATCTCATCTCGGGCTCTACCCGATCTCACATGGGTTCGGAAATTTCTTTTCTAGTTCATAGGTATGCATCCTTTAAACCTTGGACTTAACGTATGACATGACATTTTCCTAGGACTTACTTATGCCTAGGCTCTGCTACCAACTTAACTATCACGTCCCAAGATTTTGTACAGTGGAAGATGTTCAGGAACGTGAACAACCGGCAAGATAAGCCTCAAGCGAGTAATATAATCAGAGCGCTAACACATCCACACATAAGAATGAATGCACAATGATTGGACAAAACCTTTACTTTTATTGAATAATAATCAAAAGTACATAATGTTGATTCTTGACTCTTTACATCACGAGACTCAATAAAAGAAAATTACATAATGACTCATGACTAATTGTATAGACTCATATCTACGGTTCCACTCGTGTATCATTCGTTCTCGGATTTGCCACTTGAATAGTCCAAGTCCGACCCGCTAGAATTTCTTGAAAATGATTAAAAAAAATAGGGAATGAGCATACTTGTCCAGTAGGTATCTTCGTATCAACATGAAGGCAATGTTTAAGTAATTAACATTTTAGCTCTATGAATGGTAGTAATGCAAAGTACGATAAAACGTGCCCTAAACCAAAGTAACAAGATATAGATCATAGAGATATGAATGTTCATGTAGAATGGGAGAGTGATCTAGCAAGAATATAATGTGACCTTTCAGGTGACAAGAATGTACTAGAATGTAACAAGAATGTACTTTTCATAACTATAAAGGCCATGCACTAGAAAGTCATGTGACAAGAATGTATAATTTTCATGATGTGCCTCGTGGTTTTCACCCGTTTATAAAAAAAGTACTCCCGCCGTAATGCGACGCCAGTGTTCATCATACCCCATGGTTTATAGTATGTTTTCGGCTATCTCCCCAGGGGGCTAGTGTCGAGCCCTTGGATAATGTCCGTGCCCGCTCTTGCATCTTCAAGTTATAAATCAAGCTACGTCCACAAGAAATAATAAAGTAGGCCAATAATGTAAAGTTCAAATAATAGTTTTATGATAACAATATCAAGGTAAGAATGTACCGATTACGAACATGAGAGTTCAAGGATGATTTAAAAACAAGGTCATGCTACGGGAGAAATCCGGCAGCATAACGGTACATTCATTAATTCCTATAATTCTTAATGTCTTATGAATCAAGATGTTAGGTTCCAGACAATCAAAGGACCATCTAGGAACAGAGTATAACCAACCCTTGGGTCACCCCTTGGGTTAGGGCTCAAGATAGAAGAATACGGTCAAGAAAGAACTGCTATTATCAAGCTGGGGTCAAGATGGAACTGCTACTAAACTGAGTCGATGCCAGAAGAAAGAAGAGTCGACGCAGTGAATGTTGGATCCAGAACGCGGTCCCGCAAGAACTGCTATCATGAAGTAGCGGTCTCAGTAAAGCCGCGTCTAGGCCAGTTCACAGAAAATGCCAAAAAACTCAAGTGCTTTTTAATCCATTGGGTTTTCAGGATACAACTAGCTTGGCATCCTAGTGGGAATCACAGGCTCGCGGAGACTTACGGAGGCCTTGAAACATGATCATCTAGTCCGGTGGAAGGAATATCCAACGGAGAAGATCACAAGTCCAAGAGAGTGTGCCTATCAAGTGTAAAGTGTAACTAATAGCATCGTATCGGAATACGTGCTATGTATTTAAGAAAGACTAGAGAGAAGGATGTGACTCATGTAAAACAGCGATCAATATCAATGAAACAAGTTCCTTAAACCATATGAAATTACCTTTAATACAAAACTATATGGTTTTGGCATGAAATTAGCATAGGATTAAAATAAGTTTCTAAAACAAGATGGTCATGAAACCTAGCATGATTGATGCATGATATAACAGTAGACATATCAGGGAAACATGTAGATAAAACATAATCAATCGATAATTTAACTGGGAGCCAAAAGGGTGTGGTTTGGTTGCTGTTTCGAGTGAACTGCAGACAGAAAGTAATATGCGGTTATTCCGGAACTGCTTCTTAGTAGCCGCGATTTCTGTGAAACCGCCTTCTGCCTCTCAGACAAAAGGGTAAACATGCTATAACAAAGTTAAATCATGAAGATGCATGGGTTTGCATGGATTAGGCCAAAAATCATTATGTTTTCTATTAGAGTGTAGGGGTCTTTATAGTGATAGAAAAGCATTAAATACGACATATAGAAAGCATGAAATCATATGAAACTAGAGGGCTTATATTCCTAACACGTGATTTTAGCCATCTATGAGATAACCTACCTTAGGGTTGTTCCCTAGACTTGGAATTTATTGCTGGAAGGAGATTCAAGTTCATGTGCGTCCTACGTAGAACCTTCAACTTCTAGATGCTCTAACTCTTTATCCTCTTGTCCTAAATTCATGAAATTTGGAGGGTGATGAGAAGATATAAAGAGGAACAACTTATTCTAAAGGATGAACTTAAAAATACCTCGATTTGGGTCCCTAAACTCTTGATCTTCACCATCCAAACGCATCCATTCTTGCGCTGTAGCGACTTCTAATCCTCCTAACTCTTTGGATGCTTGACATCCTAGCATGAAATTTTGCAGAGGGTTAGATAATATTAACGGGAACAATAAAGTCTAAAGGACCAATATAAAATACCCATGCCTTATCGTCAAACAATGTGAGCCAAAGCAAGGGTTCGCGCAGGTCAATCTTGGGCCCTATTTATAGAGTTTGGCTAGGGTTTGAGGATTAGATCGATCTAGGAGTCCTAAATTATGGTAGGATCGATCCCTAAGAGTCCTAGGATAGGTTTTCATGCTAGGTAGCTTCAAATCATAGGGATTGGAATGCCAAAAATCCCATTTTTCTATGCCTCTTCAACTCTCGTTCACGGAACTTAGCCGCAGTTACGTGTCGACTGCCTCAATGAGAACACGGTTGCTCGATAAACCGCGTTCTTGTGGTAAAATCCAAAATTTTTAGATTTTCTAATTATCTCATAATTATCCCTTTTAATTAGCCTATTTATCCATTTTAATTCCATAAATAGCCTTAATTACGTCTCTAGTAACGGGCTTGGGCCTAAAGGTCTTGGAAATAGGTCTTTGGGCTTAATTTAAGTGGGCTTAGCCCTTTGGTCAGTATAGGGTCTTTAAATTACTTTAATTAACCCATAATTCATTTAATAGCAAATTAAATGATTTAATAATTGTATTTAATTCTGGAAAATTTTTAGAAAATCCTTGGGCGTTACAGGGCACCCTCCCTCAGCAGCCACAGCACGCGCCCTCGGTGCATTCTTCAACTTCTCGGGCATTCCAGGAGGCAATTATTACACCTCAGGCAATCCCACCGATGAACTTGCTTCTACGATCAGTCGGCTTGTGTCCGAGTCTGATAGCTCCGCCAACAATGAACAAGATAAAAATGCAACAAACCACTAAAACGAAGCCAGTCGAGGGAGAAGTCACCAAGGCACAACTATATCTGACCGAGCAAAAGGATAGTGAGTCTGCTTTGGTCTACATCCAATGATTGGAGAAATCTCAGCGTGAGATGCAGACATCCGTCTGGCTACGGGGATGCTACACAAATGTGTAAACGCAGTATGAAGGCGCACAACCTGTTGAGGGAAATTGGCGTCGAAGTCAAGTCCTTCGATCAATTGAACGATCTTGCAACAAATGTTGAATCCCTCCTGGCAAAGCATTGCCCAGTTACTGCTACCTCGATTCAAAATAATAAGCTAGCTGGCGGTCGGTCGACGCAAAAAGAAATGCACGCTGATGATTTCGAAGCTTTCGAGCAGCAAATCAACGAATCAAAGGAGGCGGCTGGCCCTTCTGCCGCCAAGCCCACTAAGCAAAAATTCTCACTAAGAGGAAGAATGAAGAAGCCATATTCCTTTTCAAAGGATAAAACTCAGACGTTGTTTGAGTGGGCCCGTGAATACGACAACGTCGTCCTCCCGGAACCCAAAAGGCCAAATGATGCTAGATGGAAAGATGATCCTCAGTTTTGTCCATATCACCGACAGAGGGGGCACTCTATTGAAGACTGCTACGTATTTAAGGATATCGTTGAAGGCCTGAATCAGAAAGGTGAATTAC
Source organism: Amorphophallus konjac (assembly GCA_022559845.1). Classification (NCBI taxonomy): domain Eukaryota; kingdom Viridiplantae; phylum Streptophyta; class Magnoliopsida; order Alismatales; family Araceae; genus Amorphophallus; species Amorphophallus konjac. The sequence continues at coordinate 150,149,208 of CM040122.1, forward strand.
GAATGGGTGAACACAAGGTGGACCAACCTCGCCCGCACCAATTTCCTATCTTTAAGACGTTAGCCAACGCAGCCTCGCTGTACCAACTGAAGCAACACTTATTCTAAAGGGTATTTCAAGCCCCACAAGCTATGGCAAGAAGCCGAAGGAAAATTCAAGACGTGGATGGTGCACCGCTCTGGGGGCAAATGCTGAAAACAAATGAAGAAAGAAAAGCTAAAGATAAAAGAAGAGCTCGCTGCCTTATATTGCAAATATTTGATCCTTCAGCTTAGCCGTTTAGGCCAAAGCCTACTTTCATGTATATTTTAGATATCTCATCTTTCGGCTTAGCCGTCTAGGCCAAAGCCTTCTTTCATATATATATTCCAGATTTCCTAACGTCTGGCTTAGCCATTCCGGCCAAAGTCCGCTTTCATATATATTTCAGATTTCCTATCTTTCGGTATAGCCATCTTGGCCAAAACCTACTTTTATATATCAAATATCCCATCTTTCGGCTTAGTCGTCTCGGACAAAGCCCACTTTCACATATTTAAGATATCCTACCTCTTAGCTTAGCCATTACCGCCAAAGCCCGCTATCGAGACCAAGCCATCCGTCCCACCGCAGTAACCAATACAACTCGATGGCTTACACCCTCGGTGGAAGCCTGTTTTCCAATTTTGGCTTTCAAAGCCTGCTTCCAACATCTTTTTGGGCTTTATAGCCTGCTTTCAAATACCATGTGGCTTTTATGGCCTGCTTTCCCAACATCCGTTGGCTCTTATAGCCTGCTTTCCTAATATCCTTCAGTTGTTATAGCATACTTTCCTAATATCCTTTGACTTTTATAGCCTACTCTTCCAATATCCTGTGACTTTTATAGCCTACTTTTCCAACATCCTTTGGCTCTTATAGCCTATTCTCCCAACACGCTTCAGCTTTTATAGCCTACTTTCCCAGTATCCTTTTAGGCTTTATAGCCAACTTTCAAATATCCTTTGGGCTTTTACTGTCTACTCTCTCGATGGCGACTATCCAAAACCCGCTTCCCTACTAACTCTGGGCTTTTACAGCTCGCTCTTCCAATATCCGATGGGTTTTACAACCCGCTCTCTTGCTACCCTTTGTGATTTTACAGCCCGCTGTTGACACCCATTTTATGACCAATGAGTTGGGTCATCTCCTTATCTATTTTATGATGTCCCAAGTTGTTCGTCGGTTATTGGGCCGCTTTGGGGTCATTTTTGGGCTTATTTTTATGGGTTGCTCTCCCTAGTTAGGCCTAGCTCCTCATTTTCTCATCATTTTGGGCTTATTGGGCCTAGGTAAGGGTTAATAAGGTTTTTGTTGTAGATTTACTCGAGATTTATTTGTCTTTATCTCTTTTGCCACGTCTCTTAGCCTTGCGGTCTATCGCACGACCGTTTTGGTGACATTGGCGGTCCTTTGCTAGACCGCTAGGAGGCGGAGAGTCATGTTGGGTTTCTTTGGTCTTATCTTTTGGTGGACGACTGAGCCTTGCGGTCTATCGGATGACTGTTTGGTGAGCCTTGAGGTCTATCGCAAGACCGTTAGGGGAGACAGAGAGTCCTGCTCAGTCTGCTATTCCTCTCTTCGGCCGTGGTCGAACTAGAGCCCTTAGTTAGATGATTTCTCTCTGAGTGTTGATCCTCAGAAGCTTCTGTTTGTTTCTATGGACTCTTGGGAGTATTATCTTCGAGATTTATCTAGGTTCAACCCTATTTTCATGTTATTATCCCTCCAACTCGACCTAAGGTTTTGGGGGTCTATAAATAGAACCCTTGACTTCATGGCTTGAGGAGGAGATTTCTGGAGTTTGCGACAAGGTGCTGCTATGTTCTGGAGCGAGTACCAACCAGGGAGAGCTCGTGTCTGCGTCCTTGTGTCGTTTGGTCCGAGGAGTAGCCGATTCCTTTTTGTGTTTTAGTGTCTTCTTCTTCTCTTAGTCTTGGTCTTTCTTTGCATCATCATAGCATATTTCTCCTTCTTCTTCCATGTTCTTCTGTACTCACATCACGTTTTTAAACATCCTCCTACTGTTTTCATGCCCCACAGGGGTTAAAAAATCACCAAACCCCCCAGGTATTCACCCTTCCTTTTATGAATATTAGTTTCATTACACTATAGATACTACATCTTTCCAGGGCTAATTGGGTTGTTTCTTCTTGTGTCTACACTCTTTTGTAGGTTTACAGAGCTCACCACACGAGGCCCAACTCTTCTCGCCGGCCAGGAGGGGCGGAGATTCAAGTTCCACTTCATACTTTTCTGGGTGCGCTTAGAGGTCGTCCCTAGACCGTTTGGCTTTCCTTGCGGTCTATCGACGGACCGTTTTTCTCTGCCTTGCGGTCGTCTCAGGATCATTTTTCACGTCTGCACCTGGTTTTCTTTCCCGCGGGCGAGTGTGCTTCAGTCGGCTTCTTTCCAAGGTACGTAGTGTAGTTTAGGTTGCATTACTTGCTTTGGTGGCGATCACATCTTTTCCTCTCGGTATTTGTCATCATATTTCATTCATCTCTTTGTTTGCTCTTTTGGATGTTCCACACCTATGGTGTGTGTTTATTTTGTTCCATCTTTGCTCCACGCCCACGGCGTGTGTTTAGTTCTTCCTTTACTTTCCTTTGCATTATTTGGATGACATACTCACATACTGCTCATTTGATGTTATTGCTTGCTTGAGTTGACACATCACACCCCATATTTCACATCTTTCTCACTTTTCACACACCCATCCACTTCACACTCCACACCAAACATAAAAATATCAACAACCCTTATTTTTTGACGATCACGGTGGGACATCGAGTGCCAATCGTGTTATGTGTTTGTTTGACCTGCTCTTCTCTATTTTCAAGTTGCCCTTGTGTTTTCCTCGATTTTCCCATTTTATTCCCTATTATTTCTGCTCTCTGGTTCCCTGGCGGTCTCCTCCCGGCAGTTTATGGCCTATAAGCGGTCTAGCGGTAGACCGTCTTATCTCCTTAGCGGTCTGCAGACGACTGTTCCTCCAGTCACAGGTACGCGTCCGAGGATTGATGTTATTTCTGCATTTTTGTTGATTTCTTTGGTTCCTGGGTGCTATCTGGTCTCCTCCCTTGTTGTGGCATATATTTATATCATTGTTTGCATATTGTTTGTTAGTTTTTATGCTAGAAATTGCATGCACTCTGGTGCACATAGGATCATTCATTATTCATATCTTAGTTGCATTCCTACCTTGGTGTGTGATCCTCTCGCCCCCATATTCCTTGGGGTCGACTAGGTGACCACATTTGGGACCTCCGTAAGTCCCTGTGAGCCGTGGATTCGCACACGGACGCCGGGCCGATTGTATCTTTGCCACCCCGTGTCTAGGTATCATAAGTAAGGGCGAGTTGTTGGCTCGATTAGGAAAGCAAGTAAGAGTGGGGTGAATTGGTTTCGCTCCCTTTTTAAAAACTAAAAAGCAGAGATGATAAAGCTGGAGTAAAAGTTAAACTGATAGAGAACAGTGAGATATGATAGATTGAAAATCAAGCAAGCTCTCACACCTCTCCAACGCAATATGATAAACCACTCGGATAAATTGAAAGATGCGGACAGATTATGTAAAACCCTCAACTCACCACATCACACTTGGAAACGAGAACGGACAATATGGAACGACAATCGCGCAGATAGCAAACCACAACGCAAGAATTTTTTAGGTGGTTCAGACGCACCTGAGTGCAGTCCTACGTCTACCCCTCTCAACTCGAGAGGATTCCACTAAAACCGCTGCACGACGGCAGCAAAACGATCACAATGATCACACACGGGCACAACGGCCCCACACACACGCGTGTTCTCGCGTGACGACGAGGAGACACACACATGGAGATGATGCTCCGAAACCATCTATGAAAGAAAAATTTAGAGAAACACAAAGCCCAGTCCAGATTTCATATACTATGCTCAAATAAACGAAGGGAGATGAGAGATAGAAAGATCCCCCTAAAATATTCAACGAATCTCTTCTGACAAAAGGTAGGGTGCGGTAAAAAGATTATCCCCGGTGTGGAAGGCGACTGGTTCTTGCAAGAAATCCAACGCCCGGAGAAGACACACAATGATCAGCACGAACATGAATCATATTTGGAGTTGTAGCTTGTTGAAGCATCCTCTAGCGTCCTTCTTCTTCCTCCTCCAACTAGATGCGACGCCATACTCCTTTCCCTGCGAGAATAGAGAAAGATTAGCCCCAAGAGTTATATGCATCCTATGAAAATCGTAGCCTTCAAATACCCAAGGAAAATAAGAGCAAAAAGACTAGGATGCCCATGTAAAAGTCTCTCAAAACAACACTCAAACTTGTAGAGAAATCGTAAGGATATTATGGTAAAAAGTCATGGCAAACGGATCAAGAAAAGAGGGGTTCGAATCCGAAATCGGTAGACCCGATCCGGACGCCCAGGACAAGTGTCGACTCTCAGAGTAGACACTTATTCACGGGTGTTCTGCCATCGAACAAAGAAAAACCAACACAGCCGAAAGTGTCGACTCTTAGAGTCGACACTTTTTGGCAAGTGTTCTGACTGCGATAAAAAGCCTGAACCCAGGCGAAAGTGTCGACTCTCAGAGTCGACACTTTTAGCCAAAGCCTCTGGTCGCGATAAGAAACATGCACTGGCCTGTAAGTGTCGACTCTGAGAATCGACACTTGAAGCCTGCTACATCAAGGCAGCGAGCTGCTTAACAAGTGTCGACTCTGAGAGTCGACACTTGCAGAGCCAAGACTGAAGAGTGCCTAAAGCAGCCAAATAAGCCCCAACAACATGAAATGAATATGAACCCCATTCAAGGCACATGAAAATTCATTCAAACATAAAATCTTACCATGACTACAATGGATTGAGAGCAAAATAGATCCTACACTATTAGAACCATAGTTTTGTCATTCTTTGTTCAATGCATTTGAGGAAACCAATTTCATGGCACTTCTTCCCACATGACTATCTCTCCAAATTTGAACCTCCAGATTAGTATCTTAAAAATGCAGTTATGTGTACTGGGGATACACACATTTATAATCAAAATACTTCAGAAGCTCACATTTCAAATAATGAATCAATCACCCATATAATATGTAATACCTAAAGATTTTATAAATAATATTTTGAATCTTCTAGAAATATAATCGGATTCTCTAGGATTTTTTTTTGAATTAATTCAAGGTTAATGGGCTATTAAATGAATTATAGTTAATTAAATCTAATTATTAAAGCCCAATATTTATTTAAATGAATCTAATCTTTTAGATAGGCCCAAAATGACCCAAAACCAAGCCCATAAGGATTGGCCCATATTCTAGAAGCCTAAACTAGAGTATTTACGAAATTTAGGGGGATAATTACTCCTTAAATAGATAAATAAATAGATAATAATAGAAGATAATATCAAAAGAGTTTGAAATTGTTCAAATTCGACACCAACAGAAGAAATGGTCTATCGAGCGACCGCATGGGAAGAAGAAGCGGTCTAGACCTAGACCTCTAAGCACTGCAAATTTCGTGAATAGAAGAAGGCGTGAAAAGATGGAAACTTTAGCATCCTAATCGCTTGGGATCGATGCAATCCATTAGCTAGAAGGTTCTAAGATAGATTTAGATCGAATTGGTGACCTAATTAGGACTCTAAGTTCGTACAAATCCTTAAAATCTTAACTAAACCTATAAATAGACCCAGAATCAACCTGCGCAACCCTTACTTTTGGCTCGCATGGAACTAAGGTAAGGAGGACGAATTAGAGGTTTGTTCTTTAGAATATTTTATTCATAATACTAAGGACTAACTACTCCCAAAATTTCATTCTAGGAGATCAAGCCTACAGGAAGTTAGAAACGTCTAAAGTCGCTGGTGCAGCACAAGAATCTCAGGAACCTATGCGACCAAGTCAGATTGATCAGCAAAAAAGAAGCCCTGAACAAGGTAATTAGATAGAGGTTTTTTAGAGTTATTTGTACCTTATAGTACCCCCTTCTTACCCTCCAAATTTCGTGGTCATAGGTAAAGGGAATCAAGAGATAGAAGGTCACGAAGTTGCTGGTTCGGTTCAGAAAGAGCAGGAACTAGGGTTAACTTCCAGTCCTAAATTCGAAGTTTAAAGACAAGACCAGAGGTAGGTTATCTCATGAACAACATAAACATTATTTTAGGGGTAAAAGCCCTCAATTTCCAGTTGATTTCATGCATTGTACATGGAGTATTTTGTGTTTTAGTAGTTAGTTCATTTTCATGCATGAACCTAGCCTTTAATGGAAAAGATGAAATTTCTACTTAATGTACATTCTCCTATGCATATTCTTGGCCTACTTTCTTCTGGCATGTTCATTACATGTTTTATATCATTTGTTTGCCTTATGTTGCCCTAAAATAGGCTTGAACATCGGTTTTTAATGTCTGTCTGCTACAGAGGAAGAAACGGTCTTCCAAAAGACCGCCTGGAATAACTAGCGGCCTTGAGATAGACCACAAGCGCCTGTGAAACGGTTCTCACACGACCGTTTGTCGTTTCTGAGTTCTGTGTTAATGTTAATCCGAAACATAATGCAGCATGGCCCTAATTTACTTATGATAAGCCTAGTTAAATAAGTTTTGACCTAGTTTTAAGCTTTGCTTTCTTATACTTGGTTATATTGATGATTTATTCTAGTTGGTTTCATGTTCTTTAGGCGTTTAAAATTTATTTTAACTTATGTTAATCTCATGACCAAAATCGTATACTCTTGTATTAAACCCATTTTATTCAAATCATAGATGGTTCATGTTTTAACTTGAATTTTGTTTTACATAATCCTTTCTGATCTACGATTCATTTTCTTAAGTAGAAGGCACATATTCTGGTATGATGTCATTAGTTACACTTTGCACTTATAGGCACATTTTCTTGGACTTATGAACCTCTCCGCCGAATATTCCTTCTGTCGGACTAGGGGATTATGTTTCAAGGCCTCCATAAGTCTCCGTGAGCCTGGGATTCCCACTAAGACGCCGAGCTGGTTGTACCCTTAAAAACCCAAAATGTCTAGAAAGTACTTTATCGATGTTTTATGCATTCTGGACCTTAGCGGCCTCTGGACGACCGCCAGACTCGGTTAGCGGCCATTCACTAGACCGCAAGGCTCCAGAAATCGACTCTATTCATTAAACGGTCTTGATGCTGAATGCTTTCTGTATAAAACGGTCCAGTAAACGACCGCATGATTCCTGATTTGGTCTAACCCGAGGTTTGACCTTTGGAGTTAGTTTTTCTTGAATTCCTAGATGATCCTAGGATTATCTGGAGTTCCAAAACTATGTTAAAAATGTTAACATTAAGTTATGGAATTTAATGAATGTACCGTTATGCTGTCAGAATGCCACCGTAGCATAATGTCCTTTTAAATCATTCTTTGGAAATCATATCAAACTTTGGTACGTTCTATGCCTTGATTACTTGATCATGAAACTTGTTATTGGAATTGAATTATTGGCCGACATTATTGTTATATCTCGTGAAAGTAGCTGGATTTATAACTTGAAGATGCAAGATCGGGCACGGATTGTGTCCAAGGGCTCTATGCTAGTCCTCACGGTCGATGGTCGAAAACATGCTATAAACCATGGGGTACGATGATACTGGCATCGCATTGCGCTGGGGGCACTTGCTCTTATAAATGAGTGAAATTCACGAGGCTCGTTATGAAATTTACATGCTTGTTAATGACTTTATAATGGATAGCCTTTACAAGGTTGTGTAAAGTACTTTCTAGTTATATGCTCGTACATTCTTATTCATGAAAGGCCAAATTTATATCCACATGATTTTTCTTTCTTGTTTAGTCATTTCATAATTCTTGGTTATCTTGGTTTATATGACTTGTTTATTGCGTTCTTATTTTTATCTTAATTCTAGAGCTAAGATGTTAATTACTTAAATATTACCTTCATGTTGATACGAAAATACCTACTGGGTGAGTGTGCTCATACCAATTTTCTTGTCTATTTCAGGAAGTACTAGTGCATCAAATTCGGATTATGCTAGCAGCGGGTCGGAGAGTGAATGAAGGTTTTCAAGATAAGAGAAGCCTTAGATGATCAAAGTGTCTAGTATAGTCATATTGTAATTTTGTTTTTCTTGAGTCGTAGTTGTCAAGAAATGATGATCTTATGTAATTGGATTTGATGCAATAAAGCTAGAATTTTGAGAAAAATTACTTGTGCAATTACTTTTATGTGATTGTCTTGCGCTCTGATTTCTTGAGTGCAAGAGGCTTACCATGCCGACTGTTCACGTTCTGATATTCCTTCCGCTGTATAAAAAGCTCGGGGTGTGACAGTTAGAGTGGTATCAGAGCCTAGACTTAGAAGTCCTAGGAAAAAGAAGTCATGTCATAGGATTAAGTCCAAGTTTTAAGGATCCATGCCTATGAACCTAAGGAAAGAAATACCGACCCCTGAAAGAAATTGGGTAGAACAGGGGTTGAGATAGTTATTTAGAAATTTCCTCTAAGGTAAAACCCACCAATTCCATTAGAATTAACAAATTTATTACTCTTCTCAGGTACCTTATTTTTGCAATGGCTCATCGTGTAGATTGCAATGATATGCAACAAATCGTTGCAAGTCTCACACAAGCTTTGTAAACCATGGCCCAAGTTGGCGCGAGGGCAGGAGCTGGTGATTTACACCGTAATTTCCAGAGTTTGAATCCTCCACGATTTAATGGTTCTTTCAATCCAGACGAAGCAGAGAATTGGATTGACAAGATGAGTCGTATTTTCAAGGTCATGCAATGTGCCGACCAAGAGAAGGTTCGCCTTGCTACCTTCTGGCTTAACAAAGATGCGCGTACATGGTGGAAGTCTGTACCCACACCACCTGCAGACGCACCACACACTTGGGAAGGATTTCTCACGCTCTTTCGAGCTAAATATTTCTCCGAGCATGTCAAGGAGAGGAAGGCGGCAGAATTCGCTTCATTGCATCAAGGTATGATGATGGTAGCCGAGTACGAATTACAATTTTCTCGTCTGGCACCCTATGCTCAGCATCTGGTGAGCACTGATCTCTTTAAAGCAAATCACTTTATGGACGGGCTGTGACCCATCTTCATCCAGCAACTTGGCACCCAGAATATTCGGACCTATGTCGAAATAGTCCAACGAGCTCATCTGTGTGAAAGGACCTTGGAAAAGGTCAAGAAACTTAAAGGTATAGGGGAGGAGTCTAGCCGAAGGTCGGATCGGCGAGGAAGAAAAGAGGAAAAATTCAGCATCACCTACAAGTCCTGGGATAACAACAGGAAGAGATCCCGAAGTGGTAACGAGAGCGGAAGCCACAAGAACAAGAAGATAAAGGAAGAAGAAAAGGCTCTTACAACCGCTTACTCATTCTGTGAAAAATTCATTTATTCGGCCGAAGAATGTTGGAAGCGCTTAGGTGCATGCCTAAGATGTGGAAGTCGGGAGCACCACATGCCGGATTGCCCCCTTATGAAAGATCAGTCTTCTCGCGGTGGACGAAAGCGACATGCTCATCTCAACACTATTCTTGATGACAAGGAAGCGCCCAAGGATAATGGGCTTATTGAAGGTACTATTCATATTTATTCCCATCCCGCATTCATGTTATTCGATACTAGTGCTACTCATTCCTTTATATCAACTACTTTTGTAAAAACCTTGCCAGTTTCAGCGATTCCTTTACCATCGGACCTAGCTATTACCACACCCTTAGGTCTCGGAACTAAGCTTACAACTTATTACCCCGATAGTGAGGTAATTGTAGAAGGACATAATCTTCTTGCTAATCTCGTATGCCTTGATATGGAAGGCTACGATGCCATATTAGGAGTTGATTGGATGGTAGACCATGATGCCTACATAAATTATCGAAATAGGATAATCTCTTTCCGAAAACTAGGTCTCCCGCGATTTTCCTTTCTTGGTATCAAATACTGAAAACATCCTGCTATTATTTCATCCCTTCATGTCTGCAAACTTATTTTGCAAGGATGTGAAACTTTTCTTGCCTCCGTAATGGTTACCGAGTCTAAGGAAATTCAGATAGAAGAAATCCCCGTAGTTAGAGAATTTCCTGATATTTTCCCTTCCGAGTTACCTGGCATACCGCCCGAAAGGGAGGTTAACTTCACTGTTGAACTTATACCCGGAGCAACACCTGTGTCAATAGCGCCTTACAAGATGTCCCCCATGGAATTGAAGGAACTAAAGAAGCAACTTCAGGAGCTACTAGAAAAAGGCTTCATTCGACCTAGCACATCCCCTTGGGGTGCGCCAGTCTTATTTGTCAAGAAGAAGGATGGTTCTCTCAGATTATGTATGAACTACCGGCAGTTGAATCAACTCACCATCAAGAATAAATATCCACTACCGCGTATTGATGAACTGTTTGACCAACTTTTTGATGCGGAGTACTTCTCCAAGATCGATCTCAGGTCAGGTTATCATCAACTGAGAATCAAGGATGAAGACATTCACAATACTACTTTCCGAAGCCGATACGGACATTATGAATTTGTAGTCATGCCGTTCAGACTAACTAATGCACCTGATGCATTCATGCAACTGATGAATAATGTGTTTCGGCCTTAGCTTGATCAATTTGTGGTCGTATTCATCGATGATATCCTCATCTATTCAAAAACAAAGGAAGAACACGAGGAACATCTAAGGATTGCCTTGCAAACCCTGCGGTAACACCAACTATATGTGAAATTAAACAAATGTGAATTTTACCTTAAGGAGGTCTCTTTCCTTGGCCATATCATTTCTAAAGAAGGCATTGCAGTAGATCCTTCAAAGGTTGAAGCTGTTAAGAACTGGAGTCGACCGAACACGGTATCAGAAGTTCGGAGTTTCATTGGCTTGGCGGGTTACTATAGGAGATTTATTAAAGATTTCTCCAATATTGTGGCCCCTTTGACCAGACTCACCAGAAAGGAAAACCCTTTTTAGTGGACGAAGGAATGTTAAGAAAATTTCTTGGCTCTTAAGAAGCATCTCACTACGGCACCTGTATTGGCATTGCCTGTTGAAGGTGGTAGATTTGAAGTATACACTGATGCATCTGGCATTGGTCTAGGGTGCGTGCTCATGCAAAATAACAAGGTCATTTGCTACGCTTCAAGACAATTAAAGAAACATGAGGAAAACTATCTTGTTCATGACCTAGAACTGACTGTTGTAGTATTCGCTTTGAAGATTTGGTGTCATTATCTTTATGGAGAGAAATTTATTATATATTCAGATCATAAGAGTTTGAAATATCTCTTTTCTCAAAAAGAGTTGAATATGAGGCAAAGGCGATGGTTGGAGTATCTCAAGGACTTTGATTTTGCTATTCAATATCACCCTAGGAAGGCAAATGCTGTTGCCGATGCACTCAGCAGGAAACCAATAGGGAAGTTATCCAGTCTGAAAGGTATGTCCAATCTTATTTTTAAATTTGCTCAATTGAATTTAGATGTTGATCTGAAAACAGAAAATTACTTCATAGCCAATATTAGAATACAACCAACATTGATTGAAGATCTAGTAAAGTTACAAGAAAACGATCCAGTATTGTTAGAGATTAAGGCTAATATGGAGCAACGACCTGATTTCTCTATCGTAAATGATGGAAGATTATTGTTCTGAGGTCGTATTTGTATCCCGGATCATGTTGATACTAAGAAGATGGTCTTAGATGAAGCGCATAAATCCAAGTATACCGTTCATCCTGGTGCTACCAAGATGTACCAAGATCTTAGAAGAAACTATTGGGGGCCCAATATGAAGAGAGAGATAGCAGACTACGTGTCACATTGTCTTACTTGCCATCAAATTAAGGCAGAACATCAAAAGCCTGCAGGAAAGTTACATCCCTTGAAAATTCTGGAATGGAAATGGGAGAGTACAGGAATAGATTTTATCATGGGACTGCCTAAATCGAGAGGTGGACATGATGGAATATGGGTAATCATATACCCTTTAACAAAATCGGCTCATTTCCTACCTATTAAAAGCCGATGGTCTGTAGATATCCTAGTTGCTTTATATGTGAAGGAGATTGTTAAGCTACATGGTGTCCTTGTCACCATTATTACCGATTGAGATCCTCGATTTACTTCACAATTTTGGAAAGGACTACAACATTCACTAGGAACCCGATTGAATTTCAGCACTGCTTTTCATCCACAAATTGAGGGTCAGACTGAAAGAACCAATCAAGTAGTAGAAGATATGCTCAGGGTTTGTGCTCTTGATTTTGGAGGAAATTGGCATGACCACTTGTCTCTAGTGGAATTTACATACAACAACAACTATCAAGCCAATATACAGATGGCACCATTCGAGGCACTGTATGGAAGAAGCTGTCGTTCATCTATATGTTGGAATGAAGTAGGAGAAAGGTAATTTCTCGGGCCAGATATTATAAGAGATACTACCGAGAAGATAAAGCTTATTCGGAAGAGACTCCAGATGGCCCAAGATAGGCAGAAATCATATGCTGATAACAGAAGGCGCGACCTGGAATTCCAAGTGGGAGATCATGTGTTTCTCAAGGTTTCTCCGGGTCGAGGTATTCAAAGATTTGGTATTAAAGGCAAGCTCACTCCAAGATTCATTGGCCCCTTTGAAATTCTTGAAAGAGTCGGTGAAGTTGCATATCGAATAGCTTTGCCCCCTCAACTAGCTGGAGTTTATGATGTGTTTCACGTATCAATGCTTAAAAAGTATGTCTCCGATCCATTTCATGTCATAACTTATGACAACCTAGAGATTAAGAAGGATTTGACGTATGAGCAAAAGCCAATCAAAATACTTGAATGGGAGGTACGTCAACTTCGGAATAAGACTATTCCAATGGTCAAAGTCCAATGGACCAAGTTATGGGCACATGAAGCAACATGGGAAACTGAAGAAGCTGTGCGCAAGAGATTTCCCGAGCTATTCAACTATAAGTACACTCTCCGTAAAATCCATATATTGAATTTGGGGATAAATTTTCTTAAGTGGGGGAGGGTGTAATACCCCAAGATTTTATAAATAATATTTTAAATCTTCTAGAAATATAATCGGATTCTTAGGATTTTTTTGGAATTAATTCAAGGTTAATGGGCTATTAAATGAATTATAGTTAATTAAATCTAATTATTAAAGTCCAATATTTATTTAAATGAATCTAATCTTTTAGATAGGCCCAAAATGACCCAAAACCAAGCCCATAAGGATTGGCCCATATTCTAGAAGCCTAAACTAGAGTATTCACATAATTTAGGGGGATAATTACTCCTTAGATAGATAAATAAACGGATAATAATAGAAGATAATATCAAAAGAGTTTGAAATTGTTCAAATTCAGCGCCAACAGAAGAAACGGCCTATCGGGTGACCGCATGGGAAGAAGAAACGGTGTAGACCTAGACCGTTAAGCACTGTAGATTCCGTGAATAGAAGATGGCGTGAAAAGATGAAAACTTTAGCATTCTAATCACTTGGGATCGATGCAATCCATTAGCTAGAAGGTTCTAAGATAGATTTAGATCGAATTGGTGACCTAATTAGGACTCTAAGTTCGTACAAATCCTTAAAATCTTAACTAAACCTATAAATAGACCCAGAATCAACCTGCGCAACCCTTACTTTTGGCTCGCATGGAACTAAGGTAAGGAGGATGAATTAGAGGTTTGTTCTTTAGAATATTTTATTCATAATACTAAGGACTAACTACTCCCAAAATTTCATTCTAGGAGATCAAGCCTACAGGAAGTTAGAAACGTCTAAAGTCGCTGGTGCAGCACAAGAATCTCAGGAACCTGTGCGACCAAGTCAGATTGATCAGCAAAATAGAAGCCCTGAACAAGGTAATTAGATAGAGGTTTTTTAGAGTTATTTGTACCTTATAGTACCCCCTTCTTACCCTCCAAATTTCGTGGTCATAGGTAAAGGGAATCAAGAGATAGAAGGTCACGAAGTTGCTGGTTCGGTTCAGGAAGAGCAGGAACTAGGGTTAACTTCCAGTCCTAAATTCGAAGTTTAAAGACAAGACCAGAGGTAGGTTATCTCATGAACAACATAAACATGATTTTAGGGGTAAAAGCCCTCAATTTCCAGTTGATTTCATGCATTGTACATGGAGTATTTTGTGTTTTAGTAGTTAGTTCATTTTCATGCATGAACCTAGCCTTTAATGGAAAAGATGAAATTTCTACTTAATGTACATTCTCCTATGCATATTCTTGGCCTACTTTCTTCTGGCATGTTCATTACATGTTTTATATCATTTTTTTGCCTTATGTTGCCCTAAAATAGGCTTGAACATCGGTTTTTAATGTCTGTCTGCTACAGAGGAAGAAACGGTCTTCCAAAAGACCGCCTGGAATAACTAGCGGCCTTGAGATAGACCACAAGCGCCTGTGAAACGGTTCTCACACGACCGTTTGTCGTTTCTGAGTTCTGTGTTAATGTTAATCCGAAACATAATGCAGCATGGCCCTAATTTACTTATGATAAGCCCAGTTAAATAAGTTTTGACCTAGTTTTAAGCTTTGCTTTCTATACTTGGTTATATTGATGATTTATTCTAGTTGGTTTCATGTTCTTTAGGCGTTTAAAATTTATTTTAACTTATGTTAATCTCATGACCAAAATCGTGTACTCTTGTATTAAACCCATTTTTTTCAAATGATAGATGGTTCATGTTTTAACTTGATTGCTTTTTTACATAATCTTTTTTGATCTATGAGTCATTTTCTTAAGTACATAGCACATATTCCGGTATGATGTCATTAGTTACACTTTGCACTTATAGGCAGATTTTCTTGGACTTATGATCCTCTCCGCCGGATATTCCTTCTGTTGGACTAGGGGATTATGTTTCAAGGCCTCGTAAGTCTCCGCGAGCCTGGGATTCCAACTAGGACGTCGAGCTGGTTGTACCCTTAAAAGTCCAAAATGTCAAGAAAGCACTTTACCGATGTTTTATACATTCTGGACCTTAGCGGCCTCTGGACGACCGCCAGACTAGGTTAGCGTCCATTCACTAGACCGCAAGGCTCCAGAAATCGACTCTATTCATTAAACGGTCTTGATGCTGATCGCTTTCTGTATAAAACGGTCCAGTAAACGACCGCATGATTCCTGATTTGGTCTAACCCGAGGTTTGACCTTTGGGGTTAGTTTTTATTTAATTCCTAGATGATCTTAGGATTATCTAGAGTTCCAAAACTATGTTAGAAAGGTTAACATTAAGTTATGGAATTTAATGAATGTACCGTTATGCTGCTGGAATGCCGCCATAGCATAATGTCCTTTTAAATCATTCTTTGGAAATCATATCAAACTTTGGTACGTTCTATGCCTTGATTACTTGATCATGAAACTTGTTATTGGAATTGAATTATTGGCCGACATTATTGTTATATCTCGCGAAAGTAGCTGGATTTATAACTTGAAGATGCAAGATCGGGCACGGATTGTGTCCAAGGGCTCTTTGCTAGTCCTCACGGCTGATGGTCGAAAACGTGCTATAAACCATGGGGTACGATAATACTGACGTCGCATTACGCTGGGAGTACTTTATCTTATAAATGAGTGAAATTCACGGGGCTCGTTATGAAATTTACATGCTTGTTAATGACTTTCTAGTACATAGCCTTTACAAGGTTGCGTAAAGTACTTTCTAGTTACATGCTCGTACATTCTTGTTCATGAAAGGCCAAATTTATATCCACATGATTTTTCTTGCTTGTTTAGTCATTTCATGATTTTTGGTTATCTTGGTTTATATGGCTTGTTTATTGCGTTCTTATTTTTATCTTAATTCTAGAGCTAAGATGTTAATTACTTAAATATTGCCTTCATGTTGATACGAAGATACCTACTGGGCGAGTGTGCCCATACCTATTTTCTTGTCTATTTCAGGAAGTACTAGTGCATCAGATTCGAATTATGCTAGCAACGCGTCCGAGAGTGAATGAAGGTTTTCAAGATGAGAGAAGCCTTAGATGATCAAAGTGTCTAGTGTAGTCATATTATAATTTTGATTTTCTTGAGTCGTAGTTGTCAAGAAATGATGATCTTATGTAATTGGATTTGATGCAATAAAGCTAAAATTTTGAGAAAAATTACTTATGTAATTACTTTTATGTGATTATCTTTCGCTCTGATTTCTTGCGTGCAAGAGACTTACCATGTTGGTTGTTCACGTTCTGATATTCCTTCCGCTGTATTAAAAGCTTGGGGCGTGACATAAGAATTCCAAGAGTTCTTAACACATACTAATAATACAAAGTTCAGACCATTTCCAATTCAAACAACCATTCACAATTGTGATATCATGCTTAGCTCATGGAAGACTAATCAATTTGACTCACATTCAACAGAGGTTATGCAATGCAAATCACACGAAATGACACACAAAAATGACACACTATGTCTTCGTCAAAACATGTCGGGGCACAATAATCTCCCCCTTTTTGACAAAGACAACACTCCTCGAGAGATTTGCATGAATGAGACGAGTCAAGCATCACCCAATTAAACAACCAAAAACCATTTTCAACAACCCATTCACAATATCATGCAACCATTTATTTCTCCCCCCTTTTGTGAGAGCCAAATAGGGGATTGATAAAGATGGAAATAAGATTGAAAGCCTCATATTTACAATTAACTCAGTGGAATGCATGTGAAGTGGAATGGATGATCACGCAAGCACACATGCAGCCATAACAAGATATAGAATCAAACATGTCCAGTATGGACAGGTTAAGAACCATGCAATCAATTGAGAGCATGAGTTTCATGAATAATATTAAGAAAGTTGTGCTTACAAAAAGATGGTACTATATTACCCATGAAATATGACTGATTCAAAAGGTACATTCACACAACCTTTTATTATGTTGCAGCATAAACTTAAAGCCACCAAGATTGCCCTGCAATTGTGGAATTGGGACGTGTTTGGTAGGCTGGAGGTGAATTTACAATCTGTGGATGCCTCCTTGCGTCTTCAGCAGCAGGTTTTTGATGACCGCCCCACGGAGGCTAACAGAGCTACGTTAAACGCTGCAGAGGCAGAGTTGCGGAGAACTCTTCATCGGCAGGAGGTCTTCTGGTCTTTAAAGGCTAGACTACAATGGTTGGATGATGGTGACAGTAACACGTCCTTCTACCATGCAGTCGTTCAGGGTAGGCGGCGGAAAAATTTTATTCACAGACTTAAAGTGGATGGCTCTTGGTGTGAGGACCAGCCGGCCTTACGCATCTCCTCTCCTCTGAGAACCACACCCTGGATAACTCCCTTCTAGATGTTATTCCTTCCCTTATCTCTGAGCATCATAACCATGTTTTATCCTCTCCTCCTTCCGCCTAGGAGATCAAAGACGCTATGTGGGGGATGAATGGTGACAGTGCTCCGGGCCCGGACGGTTTCACCGGCGTCTTCTATACGGCTTGCTGGGACATTATCAGAGATGACATCGAAGCAGCTATCAGGGGTTTCTTTCAAGGTTTCCCACTTCTTAAATGTAGTGCCCCAGAATTTTTATAAAATATTTCTGATATAATTAAGAATTTTTTGGAATTATTAAGGATCTAAATGAATTAATCAATGAATATTAGGTTAAATAAATCATTATTAAGGCCCGAATATGGTAAACAATTAATCCTGCCTTAATAAATAAAGCCCAATAGGTTCAAGGACCAAGCCCATTAAATTTGGCTCATATTCTAGAAGGTTATTTAGCTTATTCACGAATTTTGAGGATAAATACCATTTTTATAGATAATTTAGTGGATAATTAACCAAAGAGTTTGAATTAAGATGAATGTCCATGCCCAGTTGATGTAACGGTCTATGCCATGTAACGGACCAGACCTAGTCCGTTACAACTTGCTGATTCCGTGAGAAGAAGAAGTTGCAAAAAAGATTGGAACTTTGGGATTCTCTTGGCTAGAGACCAACTTGGGAGAATTTATAACATTTCTAAGGACTCTTAGAGATTAGGTTTGAGTCAATTAAGGACTCTAAAATTAATCAAATCCTTGAACCCTAGCCAAAACTCTATAAATATGACCTAGTTCTGAACTGAGCAACCCTTACTTTTGGCTCGTGAAGAAACAAGGTAAGGAGATAGAATCTCGGGTAAGTCTTTTGGAACTTTTTGTTTCTAATACTAAGGTCTGACAACTCTCAAAATTTCATGTTAGGAGGTCGAGTATCCAAGGAGTTAGGATCTTCCAAAGTTGCTGGTTACATCACGCCAACCCAGGAAACTATGCAACATGGTGCTGAAGATCAAAAAATTAGAGAGCCTAAACGAGGTAATTGGAGTTAGGTTCTTTAGAACTTTTTGTTTCCAATAGTATCATCTTCTTACCCTCCAAATTTCGCATCTTTAGGTCAAGAGATTGAAGAGATAGGGCAACGTGAAGTTGCTAAAAAATCACAAGAAGAGAAGAAATAGGGTGACCCTTGAAGACTCAAATTAGAAGTTTTAAAGCCAGTAAGAAGGTAGGTTATCTCATGAACGGCAAAAACACATTGTTAGGGATAAAAGCCCTCTAGTTTGTTTGAATTTCATGCATTATACTTCATGAATTTCATGTTTTAGGATTAGTCTATACATTCATGCATGCTTTCAACCCTAATTGAAGATAAAAAGCTATCTCATGTTATTTCATCACTACCTATGCATCTCGATAGCCTTTTTCCTCATTTTGACATGATTAGAGTAGTTAGCATACCATGGTTTAATTATGGATATCTATATTTTCTAGTTTTCTGTCAGCAGAGGACCTAACGGTCTATCGTAAGACCGCCAGGGACGTGTAACGGACCTACCTTGATCCGTCACATCCTCTGTAAACGACTGAAGGGTTCTGAGAAACCTGACGGACCTAATCTATACCATTACCTTTATGTGACGCACCCAGACTAGTCCGTTACACAATACTGCGTTCTGTCAACTTAGGACAGAATCAAGATCGGTCCAATTAATATATATGTATGACTAGTTATCTAAGTTTTGACCTACTTTCATGACTTTGAGTTTTTTTGAACGATTTATGATAGGAAATTGCATGTTTTAAACATTTAGAGTTATTTTC